>RJWM01012820.1:0-55342 GCA_004363535.1 Dasyprocta punctata | reverse complement strand
AAAAAAAAAAAAAAAAAAAAAAAAAATATATATATATATATATATATATATATGGCCAGGGATTTAGTTCAGTGGCCTAAGCACCTGCCTGCCTTTGTTGTGAGTTCAATCCCCAGTATCCCCCCAAAAAAACAAATCTAGGCAACCTGGCCAACTTAGTTGGACGCTGTGTCAAAATAAATAAAAGGGGTTGGGGATGTGGCCAAGTACCCGCTGCGTCCAATCCTCAGTAACACGCACACATATAGGTAATATCGAAAGAAACCACCAAAGGAATACCACCAAAAAATGCAGTGAAAAAAACCATTCAAGAAGTTAAAATGTCACTGAACAAAATACTCAATGTAAAAGAAAGCAGTACAGGGAGAACAGAACAGACATTCATCCCAAACTAACAGTCAGTGTGAATGACCACATGATTCAATCAAAAGACAAAGGCCAGGTACTAAAACTCAAAATTAAAACTGTATGCTGAGTTAATGGTCTCTTTCTCTTTCAAACGGTGCTGGGACCACTGGATGTCCACTTCAAAACGAAACTTAAGACTCATACCTAACACCATACTAAAAAAAAAAAAAAAAAAAATAAGACAAGAAAAAACACCTAAATAAATCAAGACCTGATTGTAAAAATTAAAACTCTTAGGAAAAAACAGGGATTTGTTAATGAATTCATAGCTTTGACACCCAAAGCACAAGCATTAAGAGAAAAATAAACTGGGCATGGTGGTGCATCCCTGTGATCCTGGGAAGCTGAGGCAAGTGGATGCCAAGTTTGAGCCCAGCTTGGGCAACTTAGAGACCATGTCCCGACATTAGAAATGGATGGAAAGGTAGCTCAGCGGAAAGGCCCTGGGATCAAGCCTCGGTACAAAGGAAGGAAGGGAGGAAGGCAGGCAGGCAAGCAAGCAGGAAGGAAGGAAAGAAAGCAAGAAGGAAGAAAAGAAGGAAGAGGGGAGGGAGGAGGGCAGGCAGGTACACAGACCAAACAAGTCCCAAATCACTTCATCAGAATTAAATTTTTCTATACCAAAGGACACCTCAAGAAAGTGAAAAAAACTCAGTAAGCAAAATAGTTGTCTATCATTCAAAGAAGAACCCATGTCTAGATTTTAGAAAAACCTCTGGGCTGGGGATTAGCTCAGCGGTAGCGCACCTTCCCCAACGTGAGCAAGGTCCCCCAGTTATTTTCCCCTAGTGATACACAAATGGCCAACAGGCCTATGAAAACAGTCACTGGTCATCAGGGAAATATCGACCGAAACGACAGCCACAACGCCCCACTCGCCAGCCACCAGGACGGCTAGGTGAGAACACCAGGTAGTCCCAAGTGCCTGGGAGGGAAGAGAAGCCAGAACACTCGCACACTGCTGGTGGGGAGGGAAATGGTGCAGCCGCTTTGGGAAACACTGCAGTGCAGGTGGACCTGAAAACAGTATGTCCGTTCAAAGACGTCACCCACAGAAGACCATGGAGTCTGCGATCCCGCTTATATGAAACACGTAGGACAAGCAAACAGCAGACTGGCAGCGGCCTAAGGCTGGGTGAGGATGGGAGGCTGGGGGCATGGCCTTCTGCTTCAGGTGATGAAAAGGTTCCATCACTGATTGTGGTTGATGGCTGCAAAACGCCCTGTAGGAACTAGAAACTATTAAAGGTATGCGAAGTGGGTGTGACCATTAATCCTGGTACTGGAACCTCGCTGGATTAAGAAATACCTAGTGGATTAGTTGAGAACACTCGAGGGTGGGTCTGAATGGGCTGCAGAGGTTCAGCCTCCCTGAGCCCTCCCCTCTAGGACACCACCTGCTCTGCTCCCCCAGGGCTGCTCTGCTCCGCCACGCCCTGCCACCATGAGGTTTCAGCCTGCACGCCTGCTGACCACTGATCGAGAAAGGTAAATTAAACCTCTGCCCCTGTAAATTATGCGTGTTGGGTCCAGCAAAGATAGTGATTAATAACGGATTACCAAAAGTTAGTAACTACAAGCTTTTCATTCATTTCTTTCTTTCTTTCTTTTTTTATCTTTTTGAGCCAGGGTCTCCCTATGCAGTTCAGCCTGGCCTTGAACTTCCTGTGTAGCCCAGGCTGGCCTCAAACCCTTAGCAATCCTCCTGCCTCAGTCTCCCAAGGGCTGGGGTTACAGGCATGCGCCACTATGTCAGGCTTAATTCATTTCTATAGTCCAGACTCACACGGGCGAGGCTGAGGCAAGAGGATTGTTGTGGGTCTGAGACCAGCCTGGGCAACAAAGTGTGCCCAAGGCCAGCCTGAACTGCATAGCAAGACCTTGTCTCTAAAAAAATAAATAAAGTGCAATACAACCATCTCTGAACCAACTACTCCTTGTGCCTTCTAAGTACTGTTCATCACCTTCCAAACCCATTTATGGTAGTTGTTGTTGTGGATTTGTTTTCCTCTGACTCTTTTATAATCAATTTCGAGTTCATATTTTGCTAGCTATTGCTCATTTCCCCTAGACCTTCCAAAAACTCTACGAATGTCACGTACTCTCCACTCTCCACCATCTTTCTCTCCTTACCCCCATCAGCTGCCAAGCCGGGAATCTGTTCTTGGCAGGACCCCCAGCTTCTCTGTTGCCAAGGCTGGTGGATGTGCTCCCAGTCTTTCCAGACCACTCAGTGGCACCTGCTGGCCCTGGATCTGTGACCGCCCGAGCCGCACCGAGCCTCCCCTGCCCCGAGATCACTGCACTGAGAAAGCTGGGTTGTGACGGGCGTGGGACCAGCTTGTGGATGCCGCTCATCCTCTCGCTTCCTCCTCACTCCCACGGGCCTCTTTCTCTCTACCCCAGGCCTGCTCCCAAGCCTCCACCTTGCCCAATGTCTCTAAGAGTCACGTCCAACACAGCACGGCACCTGTTCAACCAAAAAGAAAAGCTACTCTGACCTCAGTGCTGCACCCCAAGAACGTGCTAGATTTGTCTGTTGATTTGGCGCCGGGAATCGAGCTCAGGGCCTTGCACTTGCCAGGCAGGCACAGTGCTGCTGAGCTACAACCCCAGCCACGAACATGCTAGAAAAAAACACCACACACTCCTTTCCCGGCAAGCACGCCTCCTGCCCTGCGCCAGACTCCTCTGCCCGTGATCGCAGCATCACTCGCTTGGTCCTGAGTCTGCAAAGTCACCCCAGTTCTGGTCACACACACAGGACGGCCTCCTATGCCCTTTCTTCGGAGCTGCTCCCCCCAACTCCGTGCTCAAGGTGAACGCACACTCATCCCGAGACCACGGCAGTCATCCTGGGCTCCCCCCTCTCTCCACAGCAGGTGGCAAAGCCTCTCAGTCAATGGCAACTCTAATCCTGCTCCCTCAATACCTTTGCTGCCTACCTACAGAAGCCAGCCGGGAACGCTTGGTATGGGCCAGGCCAGCCAACATCTGAAGTCCAACCGTTCCTCCACCAACACCTGCATTGCCTGCCTCTGTTTTTTTCAAATTTACTTGTTTTTGGTTTTCTGAGACAGGGTTTCACTATGTAATTCAGGCTGGCCTTGAACTCACTAAGTTGCCCAGGTGATCCTTCTGCCTCAGCCTCCTGAGGGATTACAGGTCTGCCACCATGCCCAGCTTTCAATCTGCTTGTTTTCTGAAACTTGTCTGGTTATTGGCCCCCACACAGATGGGGGCCCAGATCCTGTGGCACACACTCCTGGAGGTCCTACTAGATATCACCTTCTCCCAGGCAAAGTGCCCATCTCCCAAGGCTGTCTCTGTGGCCATCCTGACAGCGCTGGGCTGGGAAGGCCTAGTCACTGCCCTCCTGCTCCTGCACATTCCCCTGGGGCAGGCAGCGGTGGCAACTCTGGGACCTACCCAGAGGCCTCAAGGGAGGAGGGTCCTGGTGGCCACTCACCCTGCGATTCCGGTTGTGGTCCATGGTCTTGAGGTGCTTCTGGATGATCCCAAACTGCATGGGGATGAAGAGGTCACAGGCTGCACAGTGGGCTGCCTCCACCTTCTTCACAAAATGCTCCATGGCGATTTCTGTGGGTGGGGGGAGAGAGGGTCACCACCGTCCTAAATGCCTAAAACACACCCAAAGGTTTAGGAAAAGAGTAAGACCAGCTCCTGAATGTGCCCCCACACCAGGGGAACGTCCCCTGAGGAGGGCGGACAAGCGAGACCCAGCCTGGTGGCACCCGGGCTGGAAGCCCTCACCTTGGGTCAGATCCTGGTCTCTGTAGATCTGCTGGATCAGACCATCGAGATCCTCCACGGTTTTCCGGAGCTCCTCTGTCTTCTTGGTCTTGTTGGTGACGTACTCCTGCCCAAAACACGGGGGCTCGTGGGGGCTGCACCGCGTCCCCGAGGGCCTCCACCCAGAGCGGCCGTGCCACTCCGAGGCTCACCTGCAAGAAGTCGGCCGTCTGCTTCGGGAGCTTGGTGCCTACATACTTAAAGTGTTCCTTGTGGAACTTGCTATCCAGGTGGCTGGTCATCTCGTCCTCATAGAAGGTCCGGTATTTACAGAGAGAACACACAAACTGGATCCTGCCACAGGAGGGAAACAAGCACTGAAGCTGCCAGGATCCCAGGGAGCACTGCTGCTGCCTCACCCAACCCAGCTGCAGGCCCTGTACAGGCCTCGCTCCCAGGCCTCTGAAGTGCGGTCCCAGCAGAGGGCAGGCTGGGACCAGGAGGGCCGGGAGCAGAAAGGGACAGAAAGTCTGCAGGCCGTAGTTGCTGCAACGAAGGGGCAGGGGAGGAGCTCTTCCTTCCCACAGGCAGGAGGCTGAAGCCCGAGGCAGCAGCGGCTGCAACAGGCAAGGAGTCGCTGGAAGGTTGCCGGTGGGGCTCTCTACCAAGGCTGGGCCGGAGTACGTGCACTGGGCCCAGCTGGGGACCGGAAGGAAGGGTGCCCTGGCGTGAGCCAGGTGGCCTGAGGCGCAGAGTGGAGTACGCAGTCCCGAGGCAGGGCCCAAAAAGGTGCTGCATCTTCCTTCTGGGGCCTGGGGGACTCAAAGGCCCAGCCCATCCTCTGCTCAGGACGCTTGGGGGTGGTGTCGGGAGGGGTGGGAGGCGAGCAGGCCTGGGCACCTGCTGCCTCGTCTTCCTCTTCCAAGAAGAGACCAGTCTGAGCTGGAAGGAGGCGCCCGCCTGGCCTGCCTGAGGGCAGCCTGGAGCCACCGAGCGAGGTGCTCTGCCTGGGCCTGGCGTCCACAGCAGAAGCCCAGGGTCTGGGGCCTGGGCTGGAGCAGGCCGCCGTGGCAAGGGGCGGAGGAGGCCAGCCGCCACCGAGGCCTCGGGGCGGGTCCCTACCTCTGCCGGACGTCCTTATCTGGGCCACGGGGTCAGCTTTGTCTGGAGAGCCCAGGGGCCGGGCGCCGGCGAGGCTGAGGAAGGTCCAGCAAGAGCAAGAGTCTGAGGCGGAGGAGGAGGCAAGCGCCAGTGCGGGAGCCCTGAGGGCAGACAGACCCGACCAAGGGGCGTGAAGGGCTCAGCCGCAGACAGGCCCGGCCTGACACGGCCGGCGGGCAGGGCAGAGGGCAGGCCCGAGGCTGCCACAGCCCGCAGGTGCTGCCGTCTCTCCTGGGCAGGCGGCGGCCTCTTGGCAGCTAGCTGGGGTGGCACAGGCGCCTTGGACCTTGAGTCTCTGATGAGCTGGCCCCCTCCCTCAGGGGCAGCGGGCCCCCAGTGCACCTCGGGGCTCGTGCACCGAGTGACCTAGCGCCGGAGCTTCTGGGCAACAGTGCCGAGCAGTGTCAAGTCTCCGGCCACAGACGCCAGCGGTCGCCAGCCGGCCGCGGAGGGGGGCAGGGACGAATCAGGCCTTGGGAGCTGGGCCTGGCGGGAAGCAGGGTCCATGCACGGCCGAGCAGGTGGCGGCTCCCGAGGGAGGCCAGAGGGCGGCGAGACGGCAGAGCTATGGCCCTGCTCTCCTGGCAGCAGCCCCAGAGCGAGGCAGAAACACAGGGACGCAGGGAGCTGGTTACCTTTCCACCATGCGGTCTCGCTGCCGCTTTTTCTGCTTATCCTGGCTCTTCTTGTTTGCCTGCAGTTTGCGTTTAGCCTGGCTGCTGTCATCCTGGGTGGTCAGGGCCCCTGTGGGAAGAGAGGCATGAGTCAGTCACCTGGCGCTGCCAGGACAGGGAAGGTCCTGTGGCCTCTGGCTAAGTCACCCGCTGTCAACTCCACAACTCCAGAGGGTCCATCTGAGAGCAGCTGTCCGCGCAAGGCCTCTGGCCATGAGCAGGGCTGGGCGCCCTGGGCTGGGCGGGAGAGTGAGTCTGTCCTAGGCCCCAGAAGTCAGGGTACACGCACTAAGCCCTCCGCTCTCCAGGACACCCTCACTCTCTGTGGAGTGGGCCATGGGAGGCTGCAAGGCGAAGAGAGGCTGTGTCGGTGGGGACGCTGGCATGTGCTGAGGGGCCAGCGGCAGGATGCAGGGAGGCTGCTCACGTGGCCCTGCCCTCCCCCCGCTGGGCACCGCGGTAACAGTGGGCTGAGGCTGGATTTACTGTTAGGTACCTGCTGGCGCTCATCACTCAGGTGGGGGGACACGGACTCCCAACAGGGGCTGGAGAGGCGCTAAGGGAGAGGACACGCAAACCAGAGCCGTAAACACTGCACCAAGGGTCCCAGCTCAGACACCAGCCACTGAGGACTCGGAACTGCAGTTACTCAGGGACCAAGGGCAGGGGGTGGGCCTGGGTCCCCCACGCTTCTGCGTGCAGCCCCCACCTGAAGGCGAAACCAACGTGCTAGGCAGGGCTCACCGCTACCCACAGCCTCCGCAGGGGAAGCACAGGGCCAGGGCGGGAAGGGGTGGGAGGACGAGCCTGGCCCACTGGTGCCCACCCCACGAGCTGGATCCCTCCCGCTGAGGACCTCAAAGAGCCGCCTGGCCCCCATGGCCCCCAGAAGACTCACCCTTCTCTGAGTCTTCCTTGCCTTCTTCTCTCCCATCCTCTTTTCCCTCCTCGTCCTCTCCTTCCTGACACACAATTTTAAAATCCAATTTTAAAAGCTGTGCGGTTATTCATGCTGGCCCTAAACGACAAGGGCAGAGCTGGGAGCCTCCCGCCCTCCCACCACCGGCATGCAGAGGGTTTGCCCCTCCACCTTCCCACAAGGAGGACGCGCTGCTGGCTGGTTTCTGAGCAGCCCACGCTGCTGACCCACTGCTGGTTGTCCATGCACACATGACGCAGCACTCCTGGACAAGCCCCCCTTGCAGAGAACAAACTCAGGCTGGGGCCACTTACTGCTCTGCAGCCCTTCTCCATAGCGTCAGGGCCGTCGGGGCCATCTGCAGCTTCCCCCTCGGTGCCGTCATCTGCAAGAAGGTGGGCACAGCTCAGCCGGGCAGAGGGCGAAGGGTCTGGAGGCAGGGCCCGGGCCGCCCAGCTCACCGTTGTCTGAGTCACTGTTGTCTGAGCAGTCTGTCCTGGTAGCTTTGCTGTCGGGCTCGTCAGGACTGCCGCTCTGCTTTCTCTTTTTCTTCTTGGTCTGGGTCAGGGACAAGGAAGCAGGTGAGGGGCGGGGTGGCTCTGCCCAGCTAGGGGCCCCGAGGGCAGCCCACCCCAGCCCACTCACCCGGAAGTCAGCTGTGGTCCAGGTCTTCCAGGTCCTCCTCAGCTGCTTCATGCCATTGCCAAAGCCAAAGCCAAAGCGGGAGCTGCCTGGGAAGGCGCCCCCGCCGCGCATGCCCTGGAACATGCCGTACTCGGGGATGATGTTCTGGGAGAAGAGGGAGGGCAGCCGGGAGGCACCAGGCATGCACTGGCCCCGGGCCCCCATAGGGTCTTCCCACATGCGCCCATAGCCCGAGGCCATCGGCCGGCCACTCCGGGCATCCCGGGCCCAGCCCTGAGCCCTCGGACCAAAGGTGTCGCCTCCACGCATGCGGAACTGGTCACGGTAGGCATCGTACTGGCCCTCATAGGCCATTTCCATCTCGGGATCGAGCTCGCCGTAGTCATAGCCCGACCGGTACAGGTCGCGCTCGCTCAGAACGGCCCTCGAGTCACAGGCCTCGTAGGAGTCATATCTGCAGAAACACGGGGCGACCCTCAGGCAGAGCCCTCAGAGCCCCTCGGCCTTGGGCCAAGCGGCCTGCTCCTGCCCTCGCCTTAGCCTCCCAGCCCGGCACAGGAAGTGCAGACCAACACCTGCCCCGCCCTGGCAGAGAGGCTCTGAGCTCAGAAGGGGCAGGAAGGGCCTCTTAGCTGGTCTTCCCCGAAGCTGCACAGAGCCACGCACGAGCGTGGACTCACAATGGGTGGGGAGGGAAGGTGACTTCCAGGCCCTTGGGAACTATGGCCCATCTGCGGTAACCATGACAACTAAGGATGCCCCTTGGCAGCTGAACCCAGGATGCCAGCACCATCAGCACTCAGCCACCGCAGCAGGGAAGACCCATGACAAACACCGCACTGGCCTCATCCCTCGGTGCTGGGGGAACCCCTAAACCCTCAGCACCCAGCAAGCGGGACAAAAGGAGGGAATTTTCTCGGGAGACACTATGAGCCTGCTTAGGGGCCGGAAGAGCTTCGGCCCCACACAGCAGCTGAGGTGGTCAGGCTACGCACGCGCGAATGAGCGAGCTGGTGTAAACAGGGCTATGCCCCGCACCCTGTGTGCCTCAAAGACCAAGGGCTCCTCCGTGCATTCTCCCAAGTGCGGCACGAGCACCCTGGGCCAGCACCAAGTCAGTCAGTGACAGTGCCCCCAGCGGGTGCTCTGCAGTGGGTAGATCTAGATGGAAACCAAGCTCTGCCACTCATTCTCTGAGTGCCTTTGGGCAAAGGGGGACCTGCCTGCCTGTACCTCAGTACCTCCATTTGCAAAACCAGCATGGCAAGAGTTCCTCACAGGGATGTTTTCAAGAGATGCAGCTTTACAGGGCCTGGAAAGTGGCCAGGAAGGGTTCACACCGGCCCTGTCTAGCATGGGGCTGTCCCGGCTCACAGTGGTCAGCCCCAAAGGCTCATCCCACCCTTTGTGCCCAACCCAATCTGTCCTGCTGACTCCATGCAGCTTACAGAGCCCTGGCCTGAAGGGAGGGCCGCTGAACCCTCTGCTCTAGGGGAGCCATCCTGTGCATGAGAAGCCCACCCAATCCGAGCTCCCCCCCCCCATAAGTAGCTCGAAGCAGATGAGAGCAGGGAGCAGAGCAGCCCAGGAGGCCGGCGGCGCAGGGCGGGAGGGAAGGCAGCCCCACTCACCTCTCTCCCCCTGAGCCGTACGTGCTTCCTTGCATCATGTCGCTCTCCAAGTGTGGCACCAGATCTAAGCGCTGGTTAATTCTGGATAAAACGGAATCGGCACTGGTGCTACCCGAGGCACTAGGGTTTGCATTTGTGTCAGAGCTAGGCATTTCCCAAGAGTTTGAAGTGGCCATACCATACCCATAGTTGGTGTTATCCTGGCCATAGCCATAGCCATAGCCATAGTTCTCGTAGCCTGCAGTGAGGGAGACAGAGACACAGAGATGGTGGGGGCAGGGAGAAAGGAGGCGGCGGCAGGCAGACACAACACAGAGCAAGGTGCCCTCTGTCATGGAGAAGAGCTAGCGACCCAAGCCACCTGAGGCCGAGTGGCCCAAGTCATTCCATTGAGGGCCTCCAGTGATGGAGCAGCTGGCCCCAAGGACCCCCAAAGCTTCCCTTGGCCAAGCAGAGCAGTGGCAGAGAAACATATCTGGTTCAATCCCAAGGAAGAGGAGAGCGGTCATGGGAATGATACTTGCCTCTGTTTGTCCCAGAGTTCCAAGTTCCATATCCTACAAAAAAGTGAAAGGGCAATGATATCTACGGTTATTTCCTTGAGCACCAATTTCACTCAGGTGAATCCTAAGTGAAGGCACTAATGCCCAGTACCTGCCTGGTTCCAGCCAACTGAACCTCCCCCAGCAAAGGTCCTTGTGCAGGACAGCACCACGCAGTCACCCAGGCCCCGCGCCGCCCTGGCTCCCAGGCTCCCACGCCCCTGAGTGCTGGCCTGTCAGGAGCCTCCTGTTTCCAACGCGCTCTGCTACTGAACTTGGCTCCTATACTCTGCCTCCCTCAAAGAGCTACAGTCAGAAGATGATCTCCCTGCCCCAAGCGAAGCGCTAACGAGAAGATGGAAATCTTAAGAGTGCCTCACAGCCCAGGCCAGCGTGCTTGGTGACATGCGCAAAGCTCTGGGTTCCATCCCTGGCGCTACAAATAGACACGTAACAAAGAGTGTGCTGTACAAGGAGCCTGGCAGGGTCCCTAACGGCACGGAAATCACGGGGCCCGAATCGGACCTTCTGGGGCAGGGAAACAGGCTAAGCTCCCCTCAAGTTCTGCCCCAGCGGAGAGGGCTGGAAAGCTCCTGAACCATGGGAGCAAGCTTCGCAAAAGCACACTGAGGTAAGGTCACGAAGCAACTCTTAGCTGGGTAACAGAACTGAAAGAACAGTCTGGGTTGCCAACTGTGCTCTGGATTTGCTCACAATCCATGTACACATGCATTCATCCCTTCAAGGGCATCAAACCACTAAGAACCAAAAAATACACAAACAAACAAACAAAAACACAAAAACCACTAAGAACTGACAAGCTACGAAGCCACATGGGGTAGCTAATAACCAGACACAAACCCTTCCCAGAGTGGTGCATGAGAAGCTGCCTGCTATTGTAGGACATCCCTGCCCCGCAGACAGACAAGCACTCATCCCACGGTAGGGAACTTTGCTTGGTAAGACACAGCATGATGAATGGCAGAACCCAGACCACAGAGGACAAACTGAAGCTGAGAAGCCAAGCCAGGGAGACTCCCGCATTTGGGCTCCTCCACCAGCCAGTACACGAACAGAATGGGAAGGTAGTGGAAGCCAGTCAAGGTGCTCTCACCCAGTGCTCCATTTAATACACTGCAGGCAGCGAGAGCTCACAAAGCACAAGTACTCTCAGGCCAGGGAAACCAAAACCACTATGTGACCGTCATCTCTGAGTAGAAGCTGCAGCCCTGGGCACTGTTTAGCAGTGGTGCTGGTTGTCAAAATAACTACGAAGAGCCAGCTGCGTGATGCAAGCCTATAATCCTAGCACTGAGGGAGGCTGAGGCAGGAGGATGGCAAGCTCACATGCCACCTGGGCAACTCAGCAAGACCTTACCTTGAAAAATATAAAGGGCTAGGGATGTAGCTCAGTACACAGGTTCTGGGTTCAACTCCTCACAGGGGTGGGGGGTGGGAGGTGAAGAGACACACGACACGAAGAACCAGAGAGGAATATGTGACAGTCAGGAGTTGAAGCTCCCATAAGAAAACAGTGGTGAAGGAGTCACTCCCCCAGGCAAGAAGAGGCCCTGGCCGCATGACTTTTGTTTGCACCAGGAATGATGGGTACTGGGTATTCTACTTCTACTGTGTGTGTGGTGATGGGCACTGAACCCAGGACCTCGTGCATGCTAACAAGCCTTCTACCACTGAGCTGCGCCCCACACCAACACAGGCTACTGGAAGGAAGGGTGACGGGGACTGGGCGGCAAAGGCAGACCCACTGTGGTTCTGCTTGTGGCACTGCAATCTGGTCATTCCGGGAGTCAGCCAGGCAGCTCTGCCACAACAGAGGAAGGGCAGACAGGGCACCCACCAGGCGTGGGAAACCCCTCTGGGCACCCACTCACTACTGCTACTTGCAATTCCTGGTGCAGCCCAGACCCGCCCCCCATGACCCTCCCAGCCTGGTCCCTTCAGAAAGAAGTCAGCCTCTAGGTGGTGCTGTGCGGGCCCACCTTGAGAACTGCTTCTTCCGACAAAACATCCCGACTCACTTCGGGACCCAGGAAAGGAGTAAGACGGAATCAGATCATGATCGACAAAGGGCATTTTAAGGGTACAGTTTTTTAAAAGAAAGAAAAATAGCTGGGAGCAGTGGCACATGCCTGTAATCCCAGCACCTGGAAGCCTGAGAGGTAGGAGGTTCACTTCGAGGCTGAGGACAGCCTGGACAACATAGTGAGATGCTGTCTCTCACACACACACACACACACACACACACACACGCGAGACAGAATAATACTTATTAGTCCCAAAATGGAACAATTTAAAAGTTCAACTCTAAGGATTACAGCCTACCTACACTGTAAGATATCATGCAGGGAAATGTACTAACATAAAGTAAAATAGGACATACAATGCTACCTACCTATAAATTACTCAACCCATTAAAATCAGCTGACGAAGATTAAATACTAAAGTGGCAGCATATCAGTTGATCCTTTCTCTTTTCCCTCTTTTTTTGGTACTGGAATTGAACTCACAACCTTTTACTTGCCAGGCAGACATTTATGCCACTGAGCTACATCCCCAGGCCCAGCTGATTGTTCTTCAAAATGATATTTAAAAGTTACTTTGCCCTTTCAATCTAAGCTAGAAGGAGAACGATCCCTGTTCTTTCGAAAAAACAGCCTATGTAAAATAATCTCTAATCTGTAAGAGCTACTAAAACAAGCTCAACAACGCTTATCACATGGTCAATATACAAATCAAATTTCAAATATTACAAGGTCAATACATAAATCAAATTTTTACATATTAGCAATGAACAACTGTAAAGTGATCTTTTTTTTTGGAGCTGGGGCTGGAACCCAGGGCCTCCTGCCTGTTAAGCACTTGCCCTACCACTAAGCTACACCCACAGGCCTGCCTAAAGTTTTAGAAGTATGATTAACCATAGCCCTCATAACATGAACTACTTAGCTGTAAAGCTAACAAAATATGTATTGAATCTGTATATTAAAAACTATAAAACACTAATGGAAGTAATCAAGAACTAAACAAATGGAGTAACAAGCACACTGTGGATCAACAGACCTGGTGTTAAGATGTTAGCTCTTCAATACTAATCTGTAGATCCAGGGCTCTCTTGCACAAAAATCTAAGCCGGAATTTTAATAAAAGATGCACACATTCTCAGATGTAAAAGCAAAGGAGGTAGAATGTCTTAGGAAAAGAAACCCAGAGGACTCAAACTGACTCATTTCAAAGCTTACTGTCCAGGGCCGGGGATTTAGCTCAGCAGTATAAGCAGCGCCTGCCTGGCAAGCATGAGGTTATTAGTTGGACCCCCACTATCAAAAACAAGTAAATAAAAACTTTCTTTCCAGCAATAGTGTGATACTACAGAAAATTTAGACATACAAATCAAATGAAGAAAATTATAGAGTTCAGAAACACTTAATTTCTCAACAGTTACAAAAGCAATTCGATAGAGAAAAAGTCTTTTCAACAGATTATTTTATTTCTTTGTTTTGGTCTTTTGAGCCAGGGTCTTGCTCTGTAATCCAAGCCTTAAACTCACTATGTAGTCTAGGCTGGTCTTGAAATTGCTGTGGTCCTCCTGCCTCAGCCTCCCAAATGCTGGGATTACAGGCATATACCACCATGCCCTACACAACAGATGATTTTAGAACAATTACAAAATTATGTCCCCAGTCCCCCACCCCCAAAAAAGGAACCTTGACCTATACTGAACACCTTAGAGAAAAACTAACTCAAAATAGATCACAGACTAAAAGTATAAAATCTAAAACTTAAAATGTCTAAAAGAAAACTGGAAGAAAAAAATCTTTGTGATCATGGGCTAAGCACAGAATTCCCTGATACAACACCAAACCATGAACCATAAAAGAAAAGAACAGAGGCCAGGCGTGGTGGCGTACTCCTTTAATCCCAGCACTCGGGGGGGTGAGGTAGGCGGAGTGTTGTGAGTTCGAGGCCGGCTTGGGCTACAACATGAGCGCAAGGCCAGCCCGAGCTACATAGTGTGGCCCTGCCTCAAAAAACTAGGGCCATGAGTTTGGCTCAGTGGCTTAAGCACCTGTCTGGCAGGTGTGAGGTTGTGAGTTTGATTCCTGGTGCCGCCAAAAAAAAGAAAAAAAAAAGAAAGAAAGAACAGTAAGTTGGACTTCATCAAAATTAAGAACTTATGTTCTAAGTGGGCCTGGTGGTGCAAGTCTGTAATCCCAGCATTGAGAGACTGAAGCAGGAGACTGAAGTTCAAGTCCAACTTGGACAACTCTGCAATTTAGTGATATCACCTCTCAAAATAAAAAATTTAAAAACAGAGCTGGAGATGTAGATCAGTATGAAGGCCCTGGGTTCAATCTCTAGTATTGGGGGCGGGGCAACGGGAATCAAGACAAATAGTACAGACCCCATCTGCGACAAAACACACACAGACGGCACATCTGATTAAAATGCTTGTATCCAGAATATGAAGAGACGAGAATGTAAACAGATGTGCCAAGGGCCAGCAGGCTAGCTCAGTGGTACAGGGCTGCCCAGCTCCCGAGGCCCAGCGTTCCCTCTCCAAAACTGCAGAAACCAAAACCAAAAACCATGCACCATTTGGGACAACATTCAGATGGGGAAAGCAGGCCAGGGAACCCACTCAAACCGTTTCTGGGTATGTAGGGAACACCTGGTCACACTGTACCCAGTTTAAGTGTCTCTACTGAGACTAGCTGCTAACACTTGAGCTTAGTGAAGTCTATTTATTCAGTGACTCCTGAGGGAAAAGCAGCTGTGTAGGCTCCAATTTTCCCAAGACCTTGATAATAACACACATTACCCACTTTGACTACAATCTCCCAAAGCCAGCCAGAGCCAGACACTCACACTCTTCCACAGCAGGCACCTGCCCCAGCCTGCCTGAGCGAACGGCTTGGCTACTTACCAGTGCTTTAGACTGACTGGCTAGGCCCCTGCCAAGCCTGTAAGAGGAGTGCCCTACAGTTGGTTCTTCTGTCCAAGACCGTATGTACTTCCATAAAACGGTATGGGTCCAGAGAAACCTATCACTTATAGCCTCATCTGCTCTATAGCACAGGTATCATGACCATGACTGCCCCAAAGGGAAGCACTAGCTATTAAAATGGCCCACTGCACCACCTGACAGGAGTTTGGGTTTAGTAAAGCAAGACAAGACGACAGCGAAGCCAAAGGCAGCCAAGAAGACCCGGGACTGCTCTGCCAAAAAAAACCACGGCACTGGTTTCCACCAGGGGCCCACACTTACCATAATCACAGGTGGGCTGAGCGCTGGTGTCTGAGTACGTTGACTGCAAAGTGGTTTCAGATCCCTGGACAAAGCCTAAACATATGCACAAGGTGGTTAATTTTCCCAAATGAGCCACAGGAAAATGACCAAAACTGCTCTTCTGCATATACACTGGCCTCTTGGTTGGAAAACCACCCAAACCTCTCCATTCCACACTTCAATTAGACCTCCAGATGGTATTAACTGATGGAATGGCAGGCTAAGATTAACTTGTTATCCCAAAAGGATTCGATAAAAACTTCTAAACATTTAAACCAGTAAACCATGTTGATAAATGAGTACCCAAATTATCATTCAATTAATTAATTAATTAATTGTGGCACCGGGGATCGAACTCATAGCCTTGCGCCTGCCAGACAGGCGTTTAAGCCACTGAGCCAAACTCCCAGCCCATTATCATTCAATTTAATAAGGAAAATACTTTTATCAAATCACTGTAAGGCGAGCTACTTCCAATTTAACGAAGGTGAGGGCTAGTTTTGAAGTGATGTTAAATCATATAATATACCCTCCGTCCCCTGCTCCAATCTGAAACAGAAACTGCTTTCCATTTTGTTTCTCCCCTTTTTTATCTTGTTGCACTGGGGACAGAATCCAGGGCCTTGCAGGTGCTAAACAAGTGCTACCTCGGACCAGTATCTTGGGTGCTGGTTCTGTTTGATTTTGTTTTCTGAGACAGGGTCTTGCTGTGTAATTCAGGCTGGCCTTGAACTCATGGCAATCCTCCTGCTTCATTCATCCTCCCAAGTGCTGGGACGACAGGCATGCATCGCAACATCCAGCCTGCATCCAATGTTTCTTAAATGTAATTATTTGGTGTTTGGCTTATTTACATGAAAATGATAAGCATCACACCATAAACAGGGCGAACATCTCTAATCCAAACAAACTGAAACTTTCTGAGCGAGGCCACCAGGCCACAAGGAAAAACTACACCTGATGCGGATGATGGCTCACTGTCAAGACAAGGTTCACTGAGCAGACTTCACAGAAGCACCTCCAGGCCAGGCGCAGAAGGTGCACATGAAAAGGGTGCATTTCATCTGCAGACTCAGGGCCTCCAGGGTACTTCATTAGGTACATACAGTTCAAATAGCAAAAAATGTTCTGAAATCTGAAACACCCCTGGCTCCAAGGATTTGGATAAGGCACACTCGAGCTGTAATGATGACAGTCACTATCTGTTTAAACTGTCAACCCTGGCGTGGTGCTGCGTGCCTGCAATCCCAGTACTCAGGAAGCTAAGGCAGGAGGTTTGACATGAGTTCAAGTCCAGCCTGAACTGCATAGCAAGACTCTCAAAAACAAAACAAAACACCTCTCAAACCACTGCTCCACTGAAAAGGAGTTAGTACCAAGCAGAAAAGCTTGAAAACTGTCAAAAACCACTACTCTGCAAGACTGGTGACAAGCAGGCGGGGTGGTGGTGGTGCATGCCTGCCACCCCAGGACTCCCTTGGGAGGGTAAGGCAGAAGTGCCCCAAGTTCTAAAGCCAGCCTGGGCTACACAGTGAGTTCAAGGATAGCCTGAACCAAGTGTGACTTCGTCTCAAAAACAAAAAAACAAAACAAAACAAAAAACCTGGGCTAGGTGATGCACACCTGTGATCCCAGCTACCCAGGAAGCTGAGGCAGAAGTAACACAAGTTCAAGGCCCGCATGCGCAACGTGGCAAGACCATTTCAAAAGGGGGGGCAGGGAGGCGGGGGATGTGGTTCAGGGCTCCCTGGGTAGCAATCCCCAGAATGAAAAATAAGAAATACTTCATTTTCATTCCAGTGTCTGCAATACACAATGACTCTATTCACTGTATGTCTCCACCCCTTCCCTCCATCTCTTGGACCCTCCATCTGCAAAGAAATCTATTTCCATTTCCCATTATAGTATCTTCTATTTTGCTCTTCATTTAGGTTTCTCATATAAGAGAAACCATGCAACATTTAAGTTCATGCATCAGATTTATTTCACTTAACATATGGTCGTATGGTCCATCCAACTTTCTTACAAATGACTCAAATTTATCCTTTATGGCAGAGTAGGACTCCACTGTGTACAAATACTGCATTTTTTGATCATTTGTTGATGGACACACAGGCCCCTTCCATGACTAAGCTATTAGGAACTGTGCTGCTATAAACATGGGAGTGCACATGGCACTGTAATACGATGTCTACAACTCTTTCGGGACAGTATGTGGGTCAAATGGTATTTCCATTATTAGTTTGAGGAATCTCCATATTGATTTCCACCATGGTTGTACCAGCTTACGTTTCAATCAACAATATAGAATGGTTCCTTTCCCCGCAAAGCCTCATTGACATTTGTTATGTGTTGGTTTCTTTCAGAGTGAAGAGAATCTCAGGGATTTTAATGTGTGCTTCTCCAACGGCCAGCAATGTCAAACATGCTTTCATGTATTTACAGGCCATTTGTATTTAAGTTTCTATTCGCTTCAGTTGCCCATTTTTGGACAGGGTCTTTTATTATTTTGGGGGGGCACCCTAATCTTTTTGAGTTCTTTATATATTCTAGTATTTTACTGTCAGGAAGTACTCAACTCAGGAAGATTTGCTTGCATCAGCCTTCCGAGCGCTGGAATTTCAGACATGCACCACCATACCCACCTAAATAATGATCATTTGACTTTTTTCCTCTACATATCCTTTTTATTCCTTTCCCTTGCCTAAATGCCAAAACTATACTTTAAAACATATTTTGAGTGAGTTGTGTTATTCTGGAATTCACAGAGGTAGTATCTGCCCCTTCTCATTAGAGACAACTCAATGTGAAAAGCCGGTGCCTCCATTTGCTTATTTATGGCTAAAACACTTACCTACCAAGTACCTTCCCCTTGGGCAGGCATTCCTGTGTTTGTTGACAGACTCTGCTTTATCCCTTAAAACCACAGCAACAAAGACGACAACAGCCAACAAGACAGTGACCAAGTGCGTCCCTCAGTCCCTCACAGGGTGCTCATCTCAGTTGCTCCTTACCAAAGTCAACAGAAGGGGACTGGCCTGCAATTCCCAAGGCTCGTACAGGTCTGACACTAAAGCAGTCTCCCTAGATAGGTCGCCAAAACTCATGCTGGTGTTAAGCACACCTGTGAGGACATTTACAATCTTGTTTTTTTTTTTTTTTTTTTGCGGCACCGGGGATTGAACTCACAACCTCGCGCCTGCCAGGGCAGGCGCTTAAGGCACTGAGCCAAACTCCCAGCCCTGGTTTTTTGAGGCAGCGTCACACTATGTAGCTCAGGTCGGCCTTGCGCTCGCGTTGTAGCCCAAGCCGGCCTCGAACTCACAATGCTCCGCCTACCTCAGCCTCCCTCAGCCTCCCGAGTGCTGGGATTAAAGGCGTGCACCACCACGCCCAGCTGACATTTACAATCTTTATCCTCCTTGGTGGAGAATGAATGTGGTTCTATTTTGCGGTGTGGGGATAAACCCAGGGCCTCAGCGTGCTAAGTCTGGCCCTATCTCCTACTGTGTTTACTTGTAGGGTGCTTCCTGGGCTCTGGGACTGGGTGCGTGTGTGTGCGTGTTGAGGAGTAAGTGTCATCTTTACCTCCCCACTGAGGGAATGAACGGAGCCTGGGCCCTGGGGAAAGTGAGTATACAGATCCAGCACTTTGTGTCCTCCTTAAATAGAGGACGTGCTTGAATGGGTTCTTTCTAGGGACAAGCGACCTTCCTCGAACACCCAAACTCCAAATGCTGATGATTTCAGTGTTGCAAGCACTCTTTGGAGAGCTCACTAGAGGAGCCTCACAATGTAAGGAGTACCCACCCACACCTCTCCATCGTTCGCACAACTAGCTTCTGGAAACCTGTCTCTTCTGCAAAAGGACTGCTACCAAAGTGCTCTCAGATTTTTAGGTAGAGTAGTGTTTTCTTTCTTCCTTTAAGATAAAGTCTCATTTTAAACAAACAAACAAAAAAATGAGGCCTTGCTGTGCTGGCCAGGTTGGCCTTAAACTCCTGGGTTCTAACAATCCTCCTGCCCCAAAACCCGTGAGCAGCTGGGACTGTGCATGCACATCACCATGCCTGGGAACACGATGGGGTACAGTTATTTGATACCTGCACACTGGTTCTAGGACAACCTCACCTACCTAGGATTAGCCAAATTCACAATTGCTTAAGTCCCTTAAATAAAATGGTGCGTATCTGTATAGCCTCCACACATGTTCCTGAATACTTTACCTGTAGATTATGTGTGAGACTTAATTCAGTATAAATACTGCACAGGTAGCTGCTATGCTGTATTGCTTGGGAATAACGACAAGAAAAAAGTACAAGCTGGGCGTGGTGGTACACGCCTTTAATCCCAGCACTTGGGAGGCTGACGTAGGAGGAGCGCTGTGAGTTCAAGGCCCACTTGGGCTACAAGGTGAAAGCAAGGCTGGCCTGAGCTACATAGTGCGACCCTGCCTCAAAAAACTAGGGCTGGGAGTTTGGTTCAGTGGCTTAAGCGCCTGTCTGGCAGGCAAGAGGCTGTGAGTTCGATTCCCAGTGCTGCAAAAAAAAAAGTACACATTCAGTACAGATGCAGTTTTCTTTTCTTCATATCTTCTTTTTGTAGGGGAGGGGGATGAGACAGGGTTTCACTGCGTAGTTCAGACTGGCCTTAAAATGCCTATGTAGCCCAGGCTGGCCTCGAACTCATGGTGATCCTCTCGCCTCCACCTCCCAAGTGCTGGGAAAAGAGGTGTGTGACACTAGGCCTGGCTTTTTTCTGAATACTTTCAACCCTGTATTGGTTGAATACATGAATTCAGAACCTCCAGTTACAGAGGGCTGGCTGTTTTGCCAGTGCCACTGGAAACCTACTATATTCTGAGAACAAATGCAAACTGGAAGCCAGGCATGGTGGTGCATGCCTGTAATCCCAGGACGCTGGGAGGCTGAGGCAGTACGACAATACGTTTGAGCCCGAAGTGAACAGCTGAGCAAGAACCTTTCTTGAAAACAGATGAAAAGAGCTGGAGATGCAGCTCCCTGGAAAGGCCCTGGCTTCCATCTCCAGTACAAAAACCACATGGTGGAGGGCAGCAAGCAGGCTGCAAAGCTTCCATCTATTCAGCAGAAAGGGGTCCTGGTCCCTCCCTGCAAATACAAAATGGCTGGTAGTGTGGTTCTCGTGCAGAGTATTTAGCATGCGTGAGGCAATGGGTTCCACCCCCGTCACTACAAACTGAGGGAAGGGTGAAATCCAACAAAACTATCAAACCTTTTTCTTTCTTGGTACTGGAAATAGAACTCAACCTGGAACTTGCCAGGCAGGTACTGTGCCGCTTGCTGAGCTACATGCCGGCTCTCAAACCTGCAGGGGTCAATGACAATCTCTGCTCTTGTATTGTCTTCCATTAATATCCTATTCCACAACACGTGCCTCTCTTTGGTATTTTGGGGGGTGGGGTGGAGGTGGGGGTTGTTGCTGTTTTGAGACAGGTTCTCACTACGTAGTTCAGAGTGGCCTTGAACTCATTATGGAGCCTAGGCTGACCTTGAACTCACTATAATCCTCCTGCCTCAGCCTCTCAAGTGCTGTGATCACTGGCCTGGGCTACCATGCCTGGCTGCAGGCCTTTCATTTAGCCAATCATGGCTCCTACTATGAATAGATCATTATGTTTTAAAAAAAAGTTCACTAGTCTATGTTTGCAGTAGATTCATTATGGGGAGTTGGCACACAGACATAACGCATCTTAATTCTTTCTGCTTACTCTTCTCTCCTTCCCCTCTCCCCGATTAAACTGTTACCTGATTCATAAGATACTATCTTCTTGATTCAGTTTTCCAGCATGATCAGCTGAGTAAAAAAAGTCTTGTTTGGTCCTATAAGCCTAAGAGTCAGACTATAGGTTTTTGTTTTGTTTTGTTTAAGACAGGGTCTCACTATACAGTTCAGGCTGAACATGAACTTACTTTGTAACCCAGACTGGTCTCAAACTTGCAACAATCCTCCTGCCTCAGCCTCCAGAGTGCTCAGATTACAGGTGTGCGCCACCATGCCTGGCTAGACAATAGGTTTCTAATTCTGCAGCCTAATCCTTCCTTCTTTCTGTCATCCTTTTTGCTCAAAAATGTAAAAACATTTCTTAGTTTTTTTGTTTGTTTTTTTTTTTGAGAACCGGAAGTAAAACTCAGGGCCTTCACATTGAGCCTTATTTTTTGTACTGAGACAGTCTTGCTAAATTGCCAAGTTCTCCAAACTGAGTTTCAACTTGTGATCCTTCTGCCTCAGCCTTACAGAATGCTAGGATTATATGTGCACACCATCATGCTCAGCTTGACAGAGTACTGAAAGGAATGACAGGGTAACAAAAATGAGAGGACAAACGGAATTAGATTAGGTTTCCTCCAACGTTTACCAATGGAGACAAGAGTAGGGTGGGAAATAACCTCTTCAGATTGCCTCCAATGATTCCCGCCTCCTGAGATAATGCAATCCTCTCCCAAAATAATAGAGCTAACTAATAAGATTTGGAGAAATGACTGAGTGTAACTCCTGAGACTTCTGCCTTGCTGTTTCGTGGATCTTTTGGTCTGTGGGAAAGTAGTCGCCATGCTGTGAGGGTTTCTCCAGCAGCCCTACAAAGAGGTCCATATGGTGAGGAACCACAGCCAGCCTCAATCTGCCAGGCACGGGAGTCTGAGTCACCCTGCAGGCGGGGCAGCAGCACCAGGCAAGCTTTCAGATGACAATCTCAACTGATGTCCTAAATGCTACCCAAGCCAGACTCACTCAGCTAAACCAATTGTGAATGCCTACCACAATAAAACGGTTGAGATAACAACCGTTCCTATAAAAAGTCAGGTAGTATTTCAGACCTTTTGTTGAAGGTCTGATTATTTTTTTCTATCCTGTTGTTTCTTCTGCTTCCATCTCCCACCCTTCAGTGCTAGAAATAATGCCTCCTTTCCCAATTATAAAAAAAGTAACTAGAAACCAAGCATTGTGGCACACATCTATAATTTTAGTACTGAGAAAGCCGGGTATGGGGGTACATGCCTTTAATCCCAGCACTCGGGAGGCTGAGGCAGGAGGATTTTTGTTAGTTCAAGATCAGCCTGGGCTACAAAGTGAGTTCAAGGCCAGCCTGAACTGCACAGTGAGACCCTGTCTCCAAACATAGGGTCAGGGATTTAGCTCAGTGGGGTAAGTGCCTGCCTGGTAGGCACGAAGTTGTGAGTTTGATCCCTGGTACCAAAGAAAAAAAAAATTTTTAGTACTGAGAGGCTGAAGGACTGCAAGTGTGCGTGACACCTGGGCAATTTAGCAACATCTTGTCTCAAAATTTAAAATGATAATAAGAATAATAGTAATAATGACTGCTGATGTAGCTTAGTGGTAGAGTCCTCCTGGGTTTGAAGCCCAGTATAAAAAAAAAAAAAAAAAAAGTAGCTGTGCTCAAAAGCTGGATGAGTCAATATTACATTTGTTTCAACTTCCAGGACTTATCTCTAAAGCAGAGTCATCTAGAATGTGACTTAAAATGCCTTTGAATTTAATAATGGTCTACCACAGCTTCTTTTGGAGGGTTGAAAGAGGGGCAGCTGGGTATGGACTCCTGGGCCTCTCACGTGCTAGGCAAGCGGTTCTACCACTGAAGTACCCCACAGCCCTGGTCTACTTTCTAAAAAGAAAAGACGAACATCACAAAGTTACTTGTTGTGTGTGTGTGTGTTGTTTTTTTTTTTTTTTTTTTTGATGGCACTGGGGATCGAACTCACAACCTCATATCTTCCAGACAGGCGCTTAAGCCACTGAGCCAAACTCCTGGCCCTAGTTTTTTGAGACAGGGTTGCATTATGTAGTTCAGGCTGGCCTTGCACTCATGTTGTAGCCAGCCTCAAAAGCACAACACTTCTCCCATCTCAGCCCATGGGAGTGCTGGGATTAAAGGCATGCGCCCCCACGCCCAGCCAAAGTTACTTGTTGGGCTGGGGATTTAGCTCAGTGGCCTAAGCACCTGCATGGCAGGCACAAGGTTGTGAGTTCCATTCCCTGTACCAAGAAACCAAAAACAAACAGTTACTTGTTGATTTCAGTTTATAAAGATCAAGAAAAAAACTAATCATTATTTTATCAGTTTGGCTACCTCAATGCCCATCAAACCAAAAATTACAGCCTACAGAACTTGGAGCTGAAAGTCAGGCTTGGCCATGAATTCAGTTTCCTCGTCTATAAAAATAAGTGCCCCATTATTAAGCTATCCTGCAACATCCAACCATCCATTTTCTGGTTTCTTCAGCAGTGCTTCCCTCAATACCACAGAACTATCTATAGTTCTTGGTAGGCCTTGAAGAGACTACATCTCAGTTCTGGTGACATCAGGGACCGTCTTAGTGACTTTAACTACAACCACTGCAGGAAAGTTCCAGCACAGCAGCTTCACCTTGGCATTACGGATGTTTGGGGGATTTCTTTGTTTTTGTCTTTGTCTTTTTGTGACAGGGTTTCACTTGCAGTTCAGGTTGGCCTTGAACTCACTTTGTAGCCGAGGCTGGCTGCGACTTCACAGTGATCCTCCCGCCTCAGCCTCCGGAGTGTTGGGATTACAGGAGTGGGTCACCACATTGGGCACTGCTGATGTTTGGGACCAAATGTGCTGGGGCTGTACTTTGCCTTTTGGTCAACGTATCTGGTCTCTAGCCACTAGATGTCAGCAGTAGCCCCAACTCCCAGATAAGACTACCAAACAAGCCTTCAAAGGAGGCCAAATGTCCCCTGGGGTGGAGACTTGTCCCTCGTTGAGAACCATGGGCAGGAAGATGCTTGCTAGAAAAACTGGGGTTCCTGGCAAGCTCCAGACCCGGGGGCCAGAGAAGAAAAAACATAAAACAGCCTACAGAAGAGCCGAAGGCTCAGGTTCCACTTCCAGTCTTGAACATTCCGAGCAGAATGCAGGTTACCCAGCAACCACGTACGTTCCAGCCTAAAATACCTCCACGGAGGATAGGGGGCAATGTACACCGCAGGTAGAGTGGCCTCACTGGTCGCTGCCCCGGCGACCCCAGGCAGCCTTGGCAATTCAGAGTTGATTTACAAACCTCTGGGCGGAGAAGGTGGTTGAGAGGGCCCTCTTTTATTTCTATTACCCCCCTTCCTTCTTCCTTAAATCTCACTGGCCTTCCTGGCGGATCTTCGGACAAGCCCAGACAGCCGTTCCATCTTCACTCTCCCCAACCCTACGTTTAGATCTCTCTCCGCAGAGATCTCCGTGTAATCACAGCCCGTCCGCGTTTATTTACCCACAAAGGTCTCCCCCTGCCTATAAATTACTTGAAGAATTCATGTCAACATTCCCAGGGCCTGTTTAGCACCTGACTCGGCAAATGCGACAGAGACCGAGTGAACCGTGGGTGTCGAAGCAGGTCGTTCCTCGCCAAGATTCAAGCGCGGTCTCTAAGGCCCCGAGGTTCCCCGTTCCGCCCAAACCCCTCACGGATTCGCGGATCCTCCGGGACTGGCGCCTCTCTCTCAGCTCGGGGGCGAGAGGAACGGCGCATCCTGCAGCGAAGCCGCGCGGGGGAGGAGGCCAGGGCGGTGGAGACGGCAGAGAAGCCCGCTGCATGATCTCAGACGCCAGGCCAGGCCTGAAAAACAACGGCTCGAGGCGTCCGCGCCCGAGAAACCCCGGCCGCGGACCGAGGTGGTAGGCGCGGCGACCTCAGCGTCGAGACCCTCCGAGGCCCACGGCCACAGGCGATAGAAGCCAAAGCCTCAGGGGACCGTGAACCAGGACGCCAAGCTACGAGTGCAGCGAGCCGAGGCGCCGGGCGTGAGGGGCGCAACCTGCAGGCGACGGGCCACGCGACGCCATTTTGTGACCGCAGAGGGCAGTGACCCGTGCGCCGGAGCGGTGTGAGCCAGCACGACACAGGCCCAGCACGTCTCTGTCCCGCCCCACAACCCCAAGCGACCCCCACCCTGTGGGCCCACCTGTGTAGCTCATGGCGGCGGCGGCGACACTACACCCGCAGCTTGTGACAGCCGCTCTCCGCGTCCAACGCCGCGATAGCGGCAACAATCCCCAGCCCCTTCTACACACACATTCGCCCAGCCCCGCCTCTCGACCGCATTGGCTCCGTCTAGTCACGAACTTCATGCCCATTGGATTATCTCACTGTCTATCTCGGTATTGCCTAGTACTAGTGGCCGAGGATACTGCCAGTCTTAGTAGAGCCCCGCCCTACACCCGCCTTCCGTTATCCTCAGCCCGCGTTGATTGGCCAAAATGAGGCAGCGCAGAGGCGGACTCGTGCAGATTCGAAGGGGGCGGAGCTATGCACTACGGGAAGGCCAGAGGCCCAAGAGTAGCTGGGCGGTAGGAATACCTGTGTCCTAAAGACCTGCCAAAGGGAGTTGACACTACCACGCAGGGAATGGGATCGCTCTGATTCCCAGCGATGCCACAGAAATGCTACGCAGGCCGGGCGTGGTGGGGGACGCCTGTAATCCCAACCCTCGGGAGGCTGAGGCAAGAGCCTCGTGTGAAGTTCGAGACCAGCCTGGGCTACAAAGTGAGTTGAAGCCCAGCCTGAACTACATAGTGAGACCCTGTCTCAAAAAGACAAAAATAAATAAGTAAATTAAATAAAATTGAAAAATCCAGCCGGGCGTGGTGGTGCACGCCTTTAATCCCAGCACTCGGGAGGCTGAGGTAGGCGGAGCGTTGTGAGTTCGAGGCTGGCTTGGGCTACAACGCGAGCACAAAGCCGACCTGAGCTACATAGTGCGACCCTGCCTCAAAAGACTAGGACCGGGAGTTTGGCTCAGTGGCTTAAGCGCCTGTCTGGCAGGCGCGACGTTATGAGTTTGATCTCCGGTGCCAAAAAAAAAATAAAAATAAAATAAAAAATCCCCCATTTAAAAGATAACAAAACCGAGATTTGGGATTCATGATTTGCTCAAGTTTCTTAACATTTAAATGTTAACGAATCCCTCTTCTAAGACCCTCTTGGGGCTGGGGCTATAGCTCAGTGGCACAAGGCCTGCCTGGCAAGCGCAAGGTCGTGAGTTCGATCCCCGATACCAAAAAAAAAAATAAAATAAAATAAAGCCTTCTTGGTTTATTATGCATTTCAGAGATACTGTAATAGTGCAGCCAGGGGTGGACTCAGAGGCAGAACATAAAACTAGCACATGTGAGGACTTCACTTGGACCCTCAGCACCACAGAAGAACGGAGCTAAATGAACACCAGTGCCCAGTGTGGCCCAGGGTCAGCCTTCTCCCCCGGCTTCTCAGATTTGTGGAAGCCATGGTCAGGGACATCTCATAATCTCTAAGAGATGACCTGACAAAGGCCAGACATCGAAAATGTCACTTAACGTATTTGCAAAAGTGCATCAAGCTGTACAAATATGACAAGTCACTATTTTGTATGTTTTATTAAAAAAAATTTTTTTTTTTTGGAGATGGGGTTGCCAGGTATGTAACCCAGGAAGGCCTCAAACTTGTAGCAATCCTCCTGCCTCAGCCTCCTCAGTGCTGGAATGACAGGTGTGCACCACTGCGCCAGCCTTTCTGACACAAGGTCTTGCAAAATTGCCCAAGTTGGGCTCAAACTTCTTTTTTTTTTTTTTTTTTTTGTGGCACTGGGTATTGAACTCACAACATCACACCTGCCAGACAGGCACTTAAGTCACTGAGTCAAACTCTCGGCCCTGGTTTTTTGAGGCAGGGTCACACTGTGTAGCTCAGGCCGGCCTTGCACTGGCATTGTAGCCCAAGGCGGCCTTGAGTTTACAATGCTCCTCCTACCTCAGTTTGTGAGTGCTGGGATTAAAGGTGCGCACCACCACACCCGGCTCTGGGCTCTAACTTTTCATCCCCTTTCTTTGGTCTCTGAGTGCAGGCATTACAGGTGTGAGCTGTCACACCTGCTGATCATCAGTTTATTTAGGTATAATAATGGCACTTTGTTTTTTGTTTTTGCTTTGAGACAGGGTCTTGCTATGAAGTCAAGGTTTGCTTTGAACTCATTAGGTACAGTAGTCCAGGCTGGCTTGAGCTTGCAGCAATTCTCCTGCTTCAGCCTCCCAAGTACAAGGATTATAGCCACGAACAGTGACTGGCTGTAGTGGCATTTTCAAAAGTCCATGTCTTGCCGGGCAAGGTGGCGCACGCCTTCAATCCCAGCACTGGGGAGGCTGAGGTAGGTGGAGTATTGTGAGTTCGAGGCCGGCTTGGGCTACAATGTGAGCAAGGCCACTCTGGACTACATAATGCAACCCTGCCTTGAAAAAAAAAAAATTAGGCCGGGAGTTTGGCTCAGTGGCTTAAGCACCTGCCGGGCAGGCTCAAGGTTGTGAGTTCCATCCCCGGTACCGACAAAAACAAAAAAACAAACACAAAAAAGTCCATGTCTTAGGCAGCACTATGACACTTGCCTGCGAACCCAGCACTGAAGGAAACTGAGGCAAGAGGATCACAAGTCTGAGTCCCAGTTGGGCAACTTAGTGAGACCTTGTCTCAGTAAAGGGGATGTAGCTTAGTGGTACAGCGCCCCCGGGTTTAAGTTCCAATACTGTGAAACAAATAATGCATCTCTCTCAGAGAAACACACAAAAATAGTGAGATGAACTGATTTGACACCCAGATATGCTTAACCATAATTTAGGTGGGAAGGGGGAGACGAGGGAGGTAAAAGAGTGAAGGTGAGGTCAGAGCTGGTAATAAATGGTGACTCGTTTTACCATGTACTCTATTTTTATATAGCTGGAGTTCTGCCCGATAAGATGTCTTGACAAAACCCCCAAAAAGGGGTTTATGTAGAACTTACTGCCCATGGAACAAAGCCACTTCTAATGCGCAAAGTGAAAAACTCCACATAGGAAGTATACAGAACCAATGTGTGTCACAGCTCTGGGGTCTGTCCTTACATCACCCTCAGACACGTGTGCCTGGGGCCTGGGTCACCTCTCAGCCGTCAATGCACCCTGAAGGTGTCAACAAACATCCAGCGACCTTCACAGCAGGGGACGAGCAGCTCAAAGGCCGAGACAACAGGATGGCTTAAGCAGAAGGGCCCTGCGCAGGTGCGGCAGGGAGAGACCCATGGTCAGGACTGTGGGTGACCGTGGACGAGGACACAGCCATCAGTGTGTGATGCCAGGTGAACTTTTTACATCTATCCTGTATGTTTAAGATGTAAAGATTGACTTTATAGAAACTCAAAAAGCAAGCATCTTTCGGTGGGCTCTCATCCCGTCTGCTCCCCAAGTCTCAGGCACACCTATGCAGAGCGGGACGGGGAGCCCCAGGCATGGGGGAGGGAAGCGAGCAGGCCGAGCCCACCAGTGTTGTGGGCTCTTTAACGCTGCCTGTTAATCCCCTCTTTCTAGACACTGGCGTCGTAGGAGGATCAAGAAATATGGGGTTGGAAGCCGGGCGTGGTGGCGCACGCCTTTAATCCCAGCACTCGGGAGGCTGAGGTAGGTGGAGCATTGTGAGTTCGAGGCCAGCTTGGGATACAACGCGGCGCAAGGCCGACCTGAGCTACGTAGTGCGACCCTGCCTCAAAATACCAGGGCTGGGAGTTTGGCTCAGTGGCTTAAGCGCCTGCCCTGACAGGCGCAAGGCTGTGAGTTCAGTCCCCGGTGCTGCAAAAAAAAAAAAAAAAAGAAATACGGGGTCGAAAAAAAAAAAAATAAAAGACATACGGGGTTGGGTTAGAGGAGGCCCCTGCCGTCCACGCCCCGGAAGTCATTCCCACTGTCTAGTGTTTGGCCATTTAGTGAAAAGATTAGCTGGAAACCACAGGCAATAGACAGGGAGGGGCCAACAAAATCAGTTATGACCTCAGAAACGTTCGGGAAACATGTACAGAATGAGGAAACAAGTAACACGGCACGGATTTCACAGCCTCCCTCTTCCCCTTGCTACTTGGGATCATGGTGTGTGTGTCTCACTGTTGGGTATCTTGGGGCGAGAGGTGCATCTTAGAAGTAGGGTGCCTGCCTAGTATGTCAAGGCCCACACAAAGCAAAAACTTACATGTCTTCTTTTTTTGAGACAGGGTCTCACCCTGTAGCCCGGGCTGGCCTCAAACTCACAGGCAACGCTCCTGCTCCAGCCGCCCGAGTGCTAGGGTTACCGGTATGCATCACTGCACCCAGCTTGAGTCATAGGTCTCGACGCCAGGTGAGTTCCAGCTGCCTGCACCCTCACCAGCACCCCACCCAGTACTGCCCATAAGCATATGCTGTCCCCTGCCCCCACAGACACACTGTGGGTCTCCAGTGCCCTCGCTGGACAGCACCTGCCTCTTGGAAAGCCTTCCTGACCTGACTGTTTCTTGATCATGACTCCCTTCCCAGCCCGGCCCCCCCGAGCCCTGGTTCCTCTGCTCCAGGAGCCGCTTCACCAGCCAACCAGAGCCACCCACCAGCTGTGGCCTGGGGGGCTGACAGCTACAAATGTGGGCTCAACCCCACCTGTGTTTCATCAACAGGGCAGCCCATGGGGGGAAGGCCCGGGGCCTCTGGGACTCTGGGTGGTGGGGGACACCCCCGTCACAGCCCCGGCTGCCTGCCCATGCCAGCCTGTCCACTTGACAGAAAAACACACGCTGGCCGCCTGCCCCAGGGTGTTTCCAGAAGAGAAATTTAATCTAATTTACATACTTCTAGATACATCGATAACCAAAAGGTGGCCACTGAAAAAAGTTAAAAGGTCAATCAGCTCCCGGTATCTAGCTGGCCTAGGATTGCAAAATAAAAAGATCCACGTTCCTTCTTCTCTACACAAAATGCGTTTTTAAAAAAGTGAAAGGTCTAGGGAGCTATACATAGAAAGCAACAGTGAAAAGGGGGAGGGAGGCAGGGGTGGGGGAGAAGTCCCACTCCCCACCCGACCCTCCCGGCCCCAGAGCCCCTGAGGCTGGGGGGGGCTTGACATGGCAGGAGGCAGCTGTCAGCTCTGAGCTCTTCCCAGCTAGGAAGGGCCCGTTGGGGGGCAGCCAACAAGGATTTCCGTGGCGTTGTGGGCTCAGTCGGGGCTCCCGGGCCCAGCGGGCCCACAGAGGGAGCGAGGCTTCCCCTGAGCAAGCACCGTGGCATGGTGTGGCATGGTTGTTCGACGCGGGAACTGGGGGGCTGGGGGCAGATCCCGGGTCTCACGAGGTGCGTGTGCATGTGTATGTGTGTGTGTGTGTGTGTGTGTGTGTGTGTGGCTGTATGCTTGCATGTGCGTGTGTGAGAAAATATGCATGGGGGTGAGGGAACCAGAACAGGGGTCTTTGGGGTCTCTGCGAATGGCCACGGACGGCAGACACAGCCCTGCCTGGCTGCTGGACACAGGAGGGTGCTGTCCTCCTGCGACCAGGTCAGCTGCCACCAGGGACCTGGCTGCAGCCCCTGCTGGGCCGGGGAGCACGGACTGGAGGAGGTCACCCTGTGCCCCAGAGTCCTCGGGCTGGGGGAAGGGCGGCTCACGGCGGCTCCTGACACCCCAGCTGTAGTGTGCCCGGCCCCTGAGGGGCGCCGGTTTGAGGTTTTGGCTTGCTCCTTTGGAAACGGAAGAGAAAGGGGACAGAGAGGGAAAAAGACACGGAGGAGGGACAGGAGATCTGGAATGCTTCTGTGTTAGGGCGCCTCTGCTGAAGCTGTCTGTGCCTGCGGGGCTGCGAGCTCCTCGGGCAGGGGGTCTGCCTTGGAGAAATTCATCTCCAGGATGTGCCGCTGTAAGTGCCGTACCCACTCTTCCTGGATGGAGAGGGGGCCCTGGAACTCCACCTCACAGAACCTGCGCATGGAGGGAGACGGAGAAGGGCCGCCACTGTGAAGACAGGAGACTGCGCGGAGCCTCGTCCCCCTGCCCGGGCACCCATGCCACCACCCGCGGAGACAGCGCGCGCCCAGGATCTCAGGGTAGAGTGGGGCAGGGGGAAGCCAGCTGTCTCCCTGAGCCCCTTTGCCCCACAAGCCGAGATGGGGAGGGAGGCACAGCTGGCCCAAGTCACCAGACCCTCCAGGGCTCACGGCTCCAGGGAACCAGGTTTAAATCTTTTTGATTGTTTTTTTTTTTTTTTGCAATGGGGTCTGTGTCACTCAGGCTGGTGATCCTCCTGCCTGAGTCTCTGGAGTGCCGTGATTACAGCACGCACCACCCAGCCCGACCTGCGCCTGCCTTCAGACCTGGCCTGTGTAGTCTGAGGTGAGTCACCTCACGTCGCCAGTCCCAGTTTCCTGGTGGCTGATGTACACATGGACTTTGATAAGAATGAACTAGAACCTGTTTTTTTCTTAATCTGACAAATATTTGTCAAGAGTTTTCCGTGTGCCAGGTATGACTCGTAAGTGTCTAACTATTAAAAATTCAGTCCACGCCGGTAATCCTAGGACTAAGGAGGCTAAGGATCACCAGAGAGTTCGGGGCCAACCTGGGCTATGTACTGAGTTCAAGGCCAGCCTGAACTTCACAGACCTGTCTCAAAGTCTCAAAAAACCAAAAAAGAAAGCAGAAACAAAAAGCACAAACTCAGTCCTGATCAAAGTCTTGCTAGCACAACTGTCTTAAGTGGGGGGAAACTTACACATGGAGAAAGTCACTCCTTGCTTGAGGGCCTAAGCTGGAGAGTTAAGAGTGAGGATCTGAACCCAGGGCTCACTGGGGATAAAATGCGGGGTGTCCACCTGAGGGTCTGGGGTGCAGCTGCCTGTGAGGGGCTGCTGGCTGGGCTCTATCACACCTCAGGACAGCCTGTGAGGTCAGATCTCCCAACCCCTGCCAGCCGCTGGCCTCTTCTGAGGGTCCCAGTGGCCAAGGGCCTGGTGGGTGTTTGCCCCCACCCCCGGGGGCAGTGTACCTGCACTTGAGGGTGTAAATGTTGCCAACGAATTTGACGAGTGACGTCTGGGGTGGTCGAGGCACCAAGGAGGGGACTGGCCGGACACGGGGTGGGGGTTGCCGCACCTCTTCCAGCTTATGGTGCAGGTCGTTGGCGTCTTCGCCCCCCCGGGCTGTGGCGGCGTCTGGGGGGCGGGCTTGTCGGCGCTCAAATTCTAAGGTGGGGAGAAGGGGTGGGGGTGAGCAGGAGGGCCAGGGCCCTGCCAACAGTCCGGCCGCCGGTGGGTTGGGATGCCGCCGCTGCTGCTGTGGGGAAGCCAGGCAGGAGGGTGGCCGGAGCCTGGTGGGGTGGCCAAGAGGGCCGCACTCACTGTTGATATTCTGCCGCTGGTGCTCCTCGGCCTTCACGGTGCCCGGCGGGCTGGCTGCCAGGGGCCGCTCACCACCCTCAGCTGCCCGGCCAGCCTCGGGCCCCGGCTCCCCGCCGACACTGCGGCCCATGAAGGATAGGCCCCCGGGTGCCAGCCCCAGGGGCGGCCGCCGCTCGCTGTCGCGGCCGTGGCCAGCGCTGCGGAACTTCTTGGCGAAGGGGCGGCCACCCTGGATGTAGCTGCGGTAGGCGCCCGCCTTCTGGGGCCGGTGCCTGATCCACTCGCTCAGCGTCTCGATGGGCGAGCCATTGACGCACCACTCCGTCACGCCAAACTGCCGCAGGTGCGCTCGAGCGTGGCTGGCCAGGGCCTTGCGGTTCTCGAAGTAAAGGCCGCAGAGCTCACAGCAGGCCTCGGTGGCTGTGGGCAGAGGGGCACTGCTGAGCCGGGGCCCCCAGGGTCAGGCGTACCCAGACGGACTCCGGTCATCCCACCTCCCGAGGGGACCTCGCCCCGGGGCCCTGCTTGGGGTCAGCGCAGGGTGGGTCTGTGGCTCTGCCTGGCCTCAGAGGCCCTGGCAGATGCCCTCCCAGGACCCTGCCACCCACTGCTTACAGGAGTGGGAGGTCTTCTCATGGAGGGTCTTTGCCTTGAACGGCAGTTCAGTCTGGATGTAGGTCTTGGCCTTGACCTCTGCTGGGAGGAGGCGGTCCTCCTGCAGGGGCCGCTTGGCTGCCACTGAGCCCAGGAAGCCGGTGGCTGAGGGCTTGGCGCCAGTGATGGGCGTCAGACTGAGCTCCCGGGGAACCTGGGCCGGCCCAGCTCCTGGTTTGCCCGGCCGGCCAGCCAGGGGCGACAGCAGCAGAGGGGACTGCATGGGCCCGGGGGCCGCTGTGGGGGACCCATCCTCGGCCAAGGCGGGAGCCAGGTCCCCGGCCGGCGGCTCCTTCTTGATGAGGCACGGCTTGGACTTCTTCTTCAGGATCTCCCGCAGCGTGTCGATGGGCGAGCCGTTCACGGACCACTCGGTCACGCCCATCTGCCGCAGGTGGGAGCGCGCATGGCTCGAGAGGCCCTTGCGGTTCTCGAAGAACTCACCGCAGAACTCGCAGCGGATGTCGCGCACCGGCTCCGCCCGGGACGCTGCAGGGAGTCCGGGGGGAGGGGGGAGAAGGAGGCAGCGGCTGCGGGCAGGAAGCCTCCAAGCTCGAGGCCCACGTCAGTGCCGGCTGCCCGGCTGCCCGTCCACGCCCCCGCCACCCTCCACCGGACTCCAAGCTCCTGCTCCCTCATCTGGGCCTCAAAAGAGGCCCCCGTCAGGTACACAGCCCACTGGGCGCTCCAGCTGGCTTCACGCTGGCACCCTGAATGATAGGGCCCAGCCACTTTCCCTCTCCGAGCCTCAGTTTCCTCCTCTGTAAGATGGAGATGGAAACCCCCGCTCCCCAGAGGGCTGGGAAGGGTGAAACTGGAAACAATTCAGATCGCACAGAGCCAACACGCGAGCGCCAGGGCGGAGCCTGGGCTGTCCTCGCCTGCCTGGCTTACAGCAGGCACTTGGTCCACCCCAGCGGAACGGACTAGCGACGGTGTGAGCACGAAGCGAGGGACAGTGGCTTGACGACAAGTGCCGCGGAGAGCTTCCTGCATCCAGACAGGGCCCTAAGTGCTCCACCCCGTGAGCCCTGAGAAAGCCGCACAAAGGCAGGACTGTGCTGATCTCCATCTTCCAAAGGAGGAAACTTGCCCGAGGCCACCTGCTTACTAGATCACGGAGGAAAAGAGATCTCAACGCAAACCTGACTCCAAATGCCGAGCACCCATTACCGGGAGTATCCAGGAGACACAGTTCAGACAGCCACTACTGAGCCCTGCCTGCCTGCCCTGCCTCCCGTGGCAGACATCACTAATTGATGCCTGCTGTCGGATCTCCCGAGGGGCCCGTTAGGACAGCACTGCCAATCAATGGAAGGCGGCACTGCCGAAGGATACAGTTCGGCCTTCTCTGTGTGAGCAGAGGGAAGCCAGGCAGCAACTCGGTGGCGGGGTCTGCACGGCAGGGATGTGCAGCTGGCCCAGTGTCCTCTGGACCTGCGTGGCCTCCCTTCTGTTTCAGCCCTGGGCGCTACGGACACCCCCGAGGGGAAGCAGGGAGGAGACCCCTCCAGCTGTTCTCCCTGCCCTGCCACAGGGTCACACTTACACAGGTTCAAGGGTGTCATGTCTTCCCGCGGCGCCCCCCAGGGACCCTCGGATGGGTGCGTCTCCCCATGAAGGGCCCCCGGCAGCATCTCCCGCTTGATCTCCACCCGCATTTGTTCGGGCTTCAGCTTCTTGGGGAGGGAGGGTGCAGCCAGGCCTGGGAACATCTTGCGGGCCGTGGGAGGAGGAGAGGCAGTTGGTGAGTGGCCCAGGGGGCTGCCTGGTGGCGGCGGCAACTTCTTGGCCAGGGGTGAGATGTGAAGGTCCGAAGGACTGCGGGCTTCTAGGGAGCTGCCAGGACCTCCACTGCCCACCACCTTGGCCAGGCCTTTTGAGCTGGGCCCTGGAGGGTGGGGGTGTCCACCGGGCCGAGACTGGGTCCGTCTCTTCAGGATCTCCCGCAGCGTGTCGATAGGCGAGCCGTTGACGTACCACTCGGTCACACCCATCTGCCGCAGGTGGGAGCGCGCGTGGCTTGACAGGCCCTTTCGGTTCTCAAAGAACTCACCGCAGAACTCGCAGCGGATGTCTCGGGCTGGTTCTGGGCCAGAGGCTGCAGCAGGAGCAGAAAAGGGCGGTCAGAATCATGGGCGTCGTCGGCACGGTCACCTGCAGGCATGTCCTGGTTGGCTGGGTGTGGGTGGCAGCGCACTCTCAGGCCAGGGTGGTGGTGGAGGGCAGATGCCAGGGAGCTCAGGAGCAGGACGGGGCCAGACACCCGGCAGGAGCAAGGGGAGGCTCCAGAGAGCCACCAGGCCCCCAGTCCTGGCGGAGAGTAACAGAACCGAGCCTCCCTGGCCCTGTGGGTCCCGCTGAGGACAGGATGGGAGGGCCGGAAGTGGCAAGCCTAGATGCCACCTGCCATCGAGACCAGGGGCAGATGTGGGCACCTTCCATACCAAAAGCCAGGACCCTGCCCTTGGCCTTCATTCTCAGGGAGGGTCATGGTGACGGAGATCAAAGGCCAAGAGAGGGCCAAGCAGCCCACTGCCAACGAGGTCTCTGGGCAGAGCCAGCCCACTGCCAAGGGCCCCTGTCTACTCCCTGCCCCACACGGAGGGAGTAGGGAGGGGGCTGTGACCTCCCCCGGGAGGGGCTCCAGGGCCCACAGGGAGGAGGGGGTGGCTGAAGCGAGAACCTACAGAGGTTGAGAGGAGACGGCTCCACATCAGAGGCCCAGAAAATGCCGGCGGCTGCAGCTGCCGAGAGGTCCTGCTTCCCCCAGGGGCTGGCCATACCCTCGGCCTTCAGCTTGGCCTTCTTGGCCGGCGGTAGAGGGGGGAGCAAGGAGAGGGCCGCAGAGGCGGAAGGAGGCCGCCCCAGCTGGGCCAGGGCGCCGTGCCCGGGTGGGAGGCGGATCTGGATGCCGCCCCTCCTGATGAGCCCGTGGAGCACGTCTATGGGGGATCCCTTGGCGTCCGGGTCGCTGACGCCCAGGTGGCGCAGGTGGGCGCGGGCGTGGCTGGACAGGCCCTTGCGGGTCTCAAACCAGGCACCGCACAGCTGGCAGTCCAGCTCTCTGCCCCCGTCACTATCTAAAGCTGCGGAGACAAAACACAGGGGGGTTCACGGCCGCCACCTTGGCTGGCCCTGGAGGACAGAGGCAGGAGGGTCTGGTGTGATTCTTAGCTGCCCAGGTGATCTGGAGTCCAGGTCTTAGGCCACATATTTTCAGATGTTTTGGGCAGCAAGACATCTGTTCCCTGTCTAGCCCTTGGGCATAAAGCTAAAAGTGGAGAATCTAAGGATGTGTGGACAGGTGTTGAGGAAACTCCTGCGGCAAATTCAGATGCTCCCAGGCCCCCTTCCTTGGGACCCCTGCTATGGAAGCTATGGGGGCAGACGGTGGATGTGTGGGGCCACGGGCTTGCCAAGCACCCAACAGCCAAGGGCACAGCTACTGAAAGCACAGCACATACAGTACAAGTGGCTTCAACAAGGGTGCTCTGATGGATGGGGGGCCAAATTCTGTCCCCCGCCCCAGACTCTGAAGCCTGACGTCCTGCAGGGTACCCTCGGGAAACCTGTTCGCTGTGCCCCTTCTTCCTTTCTTCCCAAGCCCTCTACGCCAAGCCCACAGGCAGCTCAGGTAGAAGGGGTCCACCCCGGGCACCGAGAGTGAAAGACACCTCTACATAGGATGGCCAGAAAGACAAAGCCTGGCCAACCACAGGGGTCTCCTGTCAGGCAAAGCAGCTGTCTACCTGCAGGACCCAGATGCCCTGAACACCCGCCGGGGAAGCCAGGCCTGCCGGAGCCCTGGTGCCTCTCACTGCCCCAGCCACCCTCAGCCCAGCGGGCGAGAGCTGCTCCGATGTGCTGAGGACAACCCCAGAGGGCTCAGCAGCTGCAGCCAGCGCTCCAGGGCAAGGTGTGCAAAGTGGGGGAGACGCAATGAGCGCCTCAACCGGCACTGTGACCCCGCTGACCCAGGATGTAGGAGCTGCAGCCCCCACTGCCCCTCCCTGTGCTGGGACCCCCCCTCAACACCCAGGACCCACACTCACTGAGGTTCAGAGGCCCCTCATCCTCAGACTGGGACCACTGTGCCTTTGGGGAGGCCGGCCGGGGGCTCAGGGACAGCTGGGGGCTCTTGTCCTCAGGGTTCTTCGGGGTAGGGGAGCCTGCCAGTGTCAGAGGTGCCTTCTTGAGCAGCGGAGAGCTGGGTGGATGGGCCAAGCCCTTGGCCGAGAAGCCTGGGGGCGACTTGATGGCTTTGTTGACAGCAGGGGCATCCAGGGGCTTGGCCAGGGAAAGCAGGCCAGGCCGGGTAGAGCCGGCGATTAACTCCTTCGGCGAGTTGGACTTCTTAGCCAGGCCCGGGGGCAGCCCGAGGGGACCGTCGGGCAGGCCCTTCTGTTTGACAAGCTCGTAGAGGAGGTCAATGGGGGCACCACTGCTCTCTGACTCCGCCACTCCGAGCTGCCGCAGGTGGGAACGTGCGTGGCTGGACAAACCCTTGCGGGTCTCAAAGCAGGCACCGCAGACCTCGCAGGTGGTCAGGCTCTGGGCTGGAGGGGAGACAGAGGCCGGGAGAAGAGGCTGTGAACCGTAGGTCCAGCCCACCTGCTTCTCCTCCTCCTCCCCCAGACTCCGTGTTCAGTGTTTTGCTTCTCTCAAACCCTGGTGACCCTTACGGTGACTCTAATGAGGTGGGGATTGGCTTATCTGGTTTGCAAGTAAGTAAACTGAGGCTCAGAGGAGGGAAGAGTTGTGCCCAAGGGTACAGAGCAGGAGGCACCTTATGTGGTCCAGTCATTGGGGATCCCTTTCGGAATCTCTGAAGCACCAGGGTGCCCTGGCAACACGGTCACACAGACACTAGGTTGCCAGCCACATGCTGCATGCCAGGCTGAATCCAAGCCACTTTCTGTGGCCCAACTCATGCCCTGAACGGTGGGTGGGAGGCCTGAGCCACCGCCCCTGCGGCCCCCTGCACGCCCTTCTGGAGTGCCTCTAGCTCTTGACCATTTGTTCTCAGCCTCTCCACTGCCCAACTTCGATGACCCAAGGGCAAAGGCCAGGTCTGCTTTGCTCCTCTGACATTCCTGGGACCAAGCACGATGCTTGTCACTACTCCGACGAGATCGGGCACATTCAGGGTGGTATGGACGTAGAACTCGTCACTACTCAAAACAACCTCAGAATCAACTGCCAGACGAATCAGTGTGACACAACAGGTGGCATAGCTGACAAGAGCCAGGCTTGGTGAATGACCCAGTCTGATCGGGAGCTCTCGACCACCATGGGTGCTGCACCTCTGGGTTGTCCAGTGAGGGTGCAGCCGGGGAACACGTATAGCTGGGGCTGCAGAAGCTCAGGGGAGAAGACAGCTGGGGGTCTCCTCGGGGCCTGCAGGTGCCAGACACAAAACCATGTCCGACTTGGGGACTCACATGAACGCCCAGGTCTGAGAGCTCCCTGTGCGTATCAGCAGCCTGGCCAGCACTCCCCACACACACCTGTCACCTGGGCCACTCACCCTTGAGGTCCGGCAGCTCCTGTTTGCTGCCATGAGGAACCTCTGCGGCCACTTTGGTGCTCAGTCGACTGGCCACCTGCTCCAGAGCCCCAGGGACAGGCAGGGTCTTCTTAGGGAGCGGGGGGGACCCCAAGTCCATGGCCACCATGGTGTTTTCCTCAGAACCTAGGCCTGTGGGGGGTGGAAGAGACAGACTCAGGCCAGAGTCAGGCTGTCTGCTCCCAGGACGACAGGGGACGTCACTTCCGCCTCACCTTTGACACCTGCTGTCACTCTGGGAAGCATCTTACCCCCCACTGGAAAGCCAAAGCTCCACCCACAAGCCCCAGTGCCAGCATAATACAGGGACAGTAAGGTTGCCCAATGATTGCAGAGATAAACAGCACCTTCCACCCACTAGAAGGTGGAAAGGTCAGAGGACCCTGTGCAAGTCTGAGCGCTGCGACTCCCATCCCAGGGGTCTCAGAGAAAACCAACTCTCTGCACAGAACTTTTGTAAGAGAGGTACTTAGAAAAGAAAAGAAAGAGAGAGAGAGAGATTGAGAGACTTCTAAGTGGGGATGGTCGGAAGGAGAACTTGACAAAGTAAGACCAGGGCCAGGAGGCCTGACAATGCCGGAGAAGGGACACGGAGGGTCTTAGGACTCCTTAGAAACCTCCACCGCACAACATAGCTGGAGTTGGGATTTTAGAGATATCAGGGGTCTAGCTGGGGTGCTCTACTACACATCACCAATCAGCTCCTAAACAGGATAAGGCAAGAACAGGGGCCCGGACCAGCCTCGATCTGACTCGAGAACAAGAAGGGTGACAATCAAAGAACTTTGGGAGAAGTTTTAGAAGCATCTAGGGAGAAGAAAACACAGGTGGGTTTTCCTAGTTTAATTTTTCACAGCAAGGGGCCCAGGAGGGCTGTGTGCACGAAGCGGGGAGTTGGGGGTCTGCCGAGAGCTCTGAGAGCGAAGGAACTGCGTCCGGGGGACCTCGGGGTCACCCCGTGGGAGCCAAGGAGTCAGAGGGGCCGGGTAGGTGCCCCGCTCAGTCTGAGTCCTACAGAAGCAAGGAGCACGGAGGAAGGCAGAAGCCGGGAGGAGGGGGCTGGGACCCCAAGAACTTTGCCGAAGTCTCCGGCTGGGGTGGGCGCGTCTGTCAAACGCGCCAGGGCCAAAGTGGACTCGCGCACCGAGGGGACCAGAACCGCGACAAGGGACGCTCCCGGCCCCCAAAGCAAACAGGGGACACCTGTCAGGCGGGTCAGGGAGCCCGAGAAGCGGCGGCGGGGTGATTCCCGGGCCCGGGTCCCCGCGAGTGGCGTCAGGGTCGCTCCCCGGCCCGCGCGACTTTCGGGGCGGAGGGGGGGCCGCGGGGATCCCGCAAACGGGAAGGCGGGCATCGGGGACGGCGCGGGCGTGCGGGACCCCGGCTCTCCGCCCCCGGACCCTCCCGGGAGCCGACTCTTACCCGGCGGGAGCGCGGGCCCGGGTCCCGGCTCCGGCTTGGCCTTGGGCCCGTCCCGCGGCGGCGGCGGCGGCAGTGGCGGCGGCGGCGGCGGCGGCGGCGGCGGCGGCGAGGGTGGCGGCGGTGGTGGCGGTGCGGGGAGGGCCACGGGACCCGGGCTCGGGGGGCTGGGCGGGGGCGCCCCCGTAGGCGCGCGCTCCCGGGCGCCCCCCGCGCGCGGCCCCGCCGCCGCCTTGCTCTCCGCTTTTGTCACTCGGCACTGGGCGGTGGAGGCGGCCATCTTGGCTCCGGCGCACGCGGGGCGGCCGCCCCAAGCGAGAGCAGTCGAGCGCCGAACGCAACCACCCAGCGCGTTCCGCCTCGCCCCGCCCCGCCCCGCCCCTCGGGGCGCGCCCAGGTCGACCTGTCGAGCGCCGAGCGCCAAGAGCCAAACCGCTCTCCTAAGCCCCTCGCAAAAACGACGGCTGCAGACCCAGAGTTGCCTTCGAGCTTCAGCTGAGCCTTACAGACTGGCCACGCTCCGAGCAGCCTCCAACTACCTCTCCAGCTCTACATCTAAGATGGGACTCCTCCAAGCTACAGGCCGGCACCTCGAGATTAACATTTGGCCTTTCGACGGGCGGAGCTAGGACCTGCCCTGAGAGGCTGTCCCGTTGTCTTTCCTGGAAGTCTCCTTCTCCGGGTCGACAATCCTGGAAATCACCTGATCCTCACCACGAATATTCCCCCCAACATCGTCTTGGTAACCAGCTGTCTTAGGTGTTGTCCTGCAGTCCCAGGGAACGCCCCCGGCCCACCACTACCTGCATTTCAAGCACTGCCTGCTTCTGTCTCTCCAATTCCTAACGGATTGCATCCAGCTGTTCCCTGACAGCTGAGTGGGGCTAGAACGTGGCCATGGGCCCTCCCCCGACCTGGAACCCGTCCCCTCTGGCTCACATGGGAGAGGGGAGGAGATTCTAAGCACAACAGCGAATGTGCTCACAACGTCAAGTTCTGCCGGTGTGACTAGGGCAAAACAGATGAGACACAGTTTTCTTTTTCCATAAAATGGGTAACCAGGAATCGTAGGGTGGGGGATTAGTATGTAGGTCAAGGGACTAACGCTTGCCTAACCCATGCAAGGCCCTGGATCCGATCTGGCACCACAAAAACAAAACAAGCAAACTCCCCAAAATAGCAGCAGCAGCAGCAACAACAACAAATCAACTCTTGGCACCACAGACTCATTTGTAGGCAAACCTGAGCTGATACAGGTTGAAAGCTTAGCACAGCAAGTACTCAAATATGGGAAGATTTTATCAGAGCTGCCAGACAAAGCAGACTTTGGTTGGAAATCTAGAATCTGGTCTCTAGATCGGCACCATCCATAGAAAGGTCAGCAGCTTGCAGCTAGGTATATTTCACGTGCGTGACAGCTACACGTGACCAGTAGTGACCCTCTAGGACAGCACAAGTAGCTAATGCACATTTCCCTCACCTCACAAAGTTCTATTGGACAGGGCTGCTCAAAGGAGAAGATTCAAGAAAAAGGAATCTCGCAAAAAAAAAAAAAAAAAGGGAATCTGGCTAAGCATGCTGTTGCTCCCTTGTCAGCCCAGCACTTGGGAGACTGAGGCAGGAGGGTCACTACAAATTTGAAGCCAGCCTGAACTTCATAGTGAAACCTTGTCTCAAAACAAACCAACCAACCAGGAGCCTTGCAGGCTGTGTAACCTTGGGCAGGTTAAATTCTCTGTGCCTCAGTTTTTCTTCTGTAAAATGGGGAACAAGGATATCACCCACCTTATTAGGATCACTGTGAGAATCTCAGTGAGTTTGTCGCTATAAAGTAACAATGCTGGATCCTCCTAAGAGCTCAGTAGCATTTCAGGGAGAAACTGGATCTTAGTAAGGGGCCCTGGCTCAGCCCCTGAATGAAACAGAAATGATTTCTAAATAGCAGGATACTGATGAGGCAGGTGGTCAGTACACTTTGTAAAGTGACCGGAAATGCTTCCAGAAATGTGGAGTGTCCACCCCCTGTTCCCATCCCTCCCCCCATCCCTCTGGGCTCCATGCCACCTGTCCCCTCCTCGCCTTACCATCCCCGTAGGCCGGCCCAGGGTCCTCAGCCCAGGTGGGTGGGAAGGGAACAGTGAGAGGTAAGCGTGGCCGGCGGGAGGTCAGGAAGCTGCCTGCTGGTCCACCAGGCTCGCGCCCCAGAGGGCTGGGGGGCAACTCAGCCGCCGAAGTGGCCAGCAGCTCCTGTAAGATGTTGATGGGCGAGACGGTGAGTTCCCAGTTGGTGATGCCAAAGTCTCGAAGGTGGGCCCGGGCGTGGCTGGAAAGGCCGGCCCTTGTGTCAAATCCTGCCCCGCAGAAGTCACATCGCATCAGACTGAAGGTGCCCGGGTCAAAGTTGGCCACTGCAGAGAGAGCACACAGACTGTGTGGGCTGGGGTGGGGGCAGGGTCACTTTGCAGCCCCAGTGCCTTGCCCTCTGCAGATCACCCCGGACAGCCTGCCTCACCTCCATGCGCCCACCTCCCCATGCCAGGCAGCCTGACCTCCCGGGTCCTCCCTCTTGAGTTGTGGAATTTGGAATCATCTGGGTGCATGCTCAGTAGATCACCTCCTCTGGTCTATTTTGGCTCACCATTGCCTCAGTGCTGTGAATTAAGTATGTGTTGCATGAAGAAACAGAGAGGATGTGATTGTCCTGTGGTGAGCCTTCTCTGAACACCCAGGTGGCGTCAAGGATTTCCTCTCAGCTTCCCCAGCATCCTGGTTCCCCCAGCCCCTGTGGCAATGTCCTAACTACCTACTTTCCTGGCGGTCCACTCCTGACCTCCCTGCTAGTGTATACACACAGCACTCACATGCAGATCCCCAGCCCAGCGTCCCCCTAGGTGAGCTCCATGACTACTGACACCAGGACCACCCAGGGCCACCAGCTCCCACTGGTGGCTTTTTTTTTTTTCCTGAGACAGACTCTCCTATGCAGTTTAGGCTGACCTTAAGCTCACTTTGTAGCCCAGGCTGGTCTCAAACTTGCAAGGATCCTCCTGCCTCAGCCTCCCAAGTGCTGGGATGACAGGCGTGCACCACCACACCCGACTCTATCACCTCCCACTGGGAACCGACCTCTAGAAATCAGAACCTTGTGACACTGGAACCTGCGTACCCCCCACAGGCACCCCAAGTTCTGAAGCCCACCAACCATCTCATTGCTCCTGGCCTGGGCCATGAATTTGAGGAAGGCAACAACTGCTGTTTCATTGACTGCTGGGTCCCCCAGTGCCAAGAACAGAAGAGACTTCGCTCAAGGAATTAAATGAAACTCTGCCTGGGCCTGATGTCCTCAGCCCAGACCCGTTCCTTCAGGTGCCAGCATGGCCAGGTCATTGGAGCAGCCCCCTAGATCCACTGATCTTTGGTAGCGACCTTGGCTGTGACTCCTAGGTCTCCCCGGGGGTGTCCCCAATTTCCCTCTGCATGGTGCTAGGGAATTTAAAGTGTAGTGGGGTTTAGAACTCAACTGCCTGGCCACTGTGGCTCCCGGGCCTCGGAGGGAAGTGAGTGTTGGAGCAAAACCGCCCTACCTTTCTTCTTCTTCTTCTGGAAGGAAAACCTGCGCTCGATGGCTTTCACCTCCTCCGCGGAGATGAAATGCCGCACGTTGTAACTGACACCCACACGGTTCAGGTGGCCCCGGACGTGGTTGGCCAAGCCGATGCCGTTGTGGAAGCGGTCGGGGCAGTAGGGACATTTGCGCTCTTCGTTCTTCAGGGCCATGCCTGGGTCTCCCTCCAGGAGCGTGTCCAGCCCCAGCGGGCCACCCAGTGGTGCATCCAGGAGCAGGAAATCCAGGGGGTGGGTGACCCCCAGCCCCATCTCCTCAGGCTGCAGCCTGGGGGGTACCCTGGCTGCTGCGGCCATGACCTGGGGCCGGAGTTTCGCCACCACAACAATGGGCACCATCCCTCGGAGCTGCTGCTGCTGGGCCCCGGAGGCCTCTGCTGTCTGCAGGGCGGCTCGGAAAGTGTGCTTCAGCTCTAGGGCTGGCTGGGGGATGAGGCTGGGGGCGGCTGGGGGTGGGAAGACCCCATTCTCAGAGGAAAAATCCATGTCAGAAGTCAACAGTCCCTCCTCGTCTTCCTCCTCCTCCTCCTCCTCTTCCTCCTCCTCCTCTTCACTCCAAGGATGCCTCTGGTCTCCCAGCCCCTGCGGGCGAACGCGACCAGTGCCTCTGTTTCTATCGAGCTGGACGGGGTAAGGGGTGGACGCCAGTGGGGAGGGAAAGGCCAGCCTTCCAAGAGGCCTCTGGCTGGAGTGATGCGGGAGGGGCTTTGACAGTGTGAAATCCCTCATGCCCAGCTGCTGGCGCTCTGGGCCAAAGGCCAGGCCCGGGTTGTATCCAGCAGGGTTCTCTCGCCACGTGGGGGCTGAGAGTGGTTCAGCTTTGCCAAAGTAGTCCGCGGCGGTGGCGGCGGTGGCGGTGTCAGGGAAGAGGGCGTGCGCACCCTGGCTGGTGCCTGGCTGGCCCGTGGGGTCCTCCTCGAAGGCCTCGCCATCCTCCTCCCAGGGGGGACGGGTGTGCACCAGCCTCACGTGTTCCCTGAGCAGGCTCTCGCTGGGTGCGGGAAAGCCACAGAAGATACAGGCGCTGAGGCCCGGGACGCCTCCGTAGGGTGGGTAGACCAGGGTGCTGGCATCAGGCCCTGGGCTTCCGGCCCTGCTGCTGCTGCTCCCAAAAGGCTCCTTGGCAGGCGGGCCGGGCGGCTCGCATGCATGCAGCTTAGCGTGCTGCACAAAGGCCCTGGAGGAATTGGTACCAAAGACACACTTGGGGCACTGCAGCCGGGCCTCCCGCCCCTCGTCCCCTGGAAATCGCTTCAGCTTCTGGATCTCCTCGATGATCTTCTCCCGGGAGGCCTGGTGCAGCCGCCGGTGCTGCTCCAGGGCGGTGGCATCGGCGAAGGCCCAGCCGCACTCGCCGCAGGCCAGGGGGGCCAAGTCCTCGGGGGGCTCCTGGCCAGGGGCGCGGCGGTGCTGGCCCATGTGCTCCAGCAGGTGCTCCTTGTGCTTGAAGTAGATGCTGCACTCGACGCACGGGAACACGGCCGGCTCCTCCTCGTCCTCTTCCTCCTCCAGGCTGGCCGCCCCCTCGGCCACCTCCTCCAGCAGCTCACACAGGTAGGGCCCTGGCGGGACGGGAGGAGGCAGCACCGGCTGGAGCCGCTCCACGGACGCCTCGGAGTTCACCATCCACGTCTGCGTGGCCACTTCCGAGGAGCCCACGGGCAGGCCCCACTCAGAGGGCTGGGCCAGCCCTTTGAGGTCTTCTCTGGTGCCCACCACCTCCACGTCCAAGGTCTTGGGAGTATCCTCCAATGGCACGATCACCCTCCTGAAGGAAGCCAGGGGCGGTGGCTGTGAAGGCAGGTCCAGGTGCAGCCCGATGTTCCGCAGAGGTCCTTGCTCCTGCGTGTCCCGGAGCCAGTCGAACCCGGGGTGGCCCTGGGGGGCCTTCTCTAAGAGCCTCAGTTCACCCTGGTGGTACAGGAAGCTCCTGGAGCTGTCAAGCTTGGCATGGGGTTTCATGGATCTCACAATGACCGAGTCCTCAAACCTTCGCTCAGCTGGGACGCCCTCCCCAGCCTCCTGGACCAGGGGGTGCTCCCAGGGCCCCGGGCCATCAGGGGGGCCAGGGAAAGGACCCAGTAAGTGGGATGGTGGGGAGCCCGGCCGGAAGTCCAGGCTGCCTCCATCCCAGCAGCTGTAAGGAAGTGCCAAACAGGGACAGGTTAGCCACGGACCTCAGTTTTCCTTCCTAGCGTACAGACGATTGGGAGTCCTAGGGGGCACCTAAGGCAGGCCCCAGAGATCAGCCCAAGGGTGACTTCTGCGAGGCTAGGTATATAGCGGGTAAGGGAGAGAGGGAGGGAAGAAAAGAGGGAGGGAGAGAGAGAAGGAAGGTGGGCTCTTCTAGAGCTACTATTTTTGTTTGGATTTTTGAGATGGGGTCTTGCTATGCAGTCCAGCTGGTCTCAAAACTCACAGCAACCCTCCTGCCTCAGTCTCCTGTGTGTTGGATCACAGGCCTGCAGTTCCACACCCAGCCCTTCTAGAATGATTGGGTCAAAAGCCAGGCTGGAGTCTGGGATGTCCACATAGCCCAGATCCATTGCATCACCCAAGAACGTACAGGCCGCAGGGGCCCGGGGCAGCCTCCAAGGCGCGTCCCCCAGTCTAGCGGCCAGGTCACCCTTTTACATGTCTCCCCCGAGGAGGACTCAAGGCTCTGACCTGTGTTCCAGGCTGCTCCGATCTTAGTCTTTCCCAACCTGGGGGTGGTTTTAATGAATCACACCTCTCCCCCTCCAAATTTGGTGAAAGTGAACTTCGAGGCAGAACAATTCGAAAGGTACACCTGCTCCCCCCATGGCCATCCTCCCCGGAAAGGAAGAGCGCGGAGTCGCTGATGGTCAGTGCTCTCCTGCTGGCCCTAGTGACCTTCTCAAGTGGAAAGTGGGTGGGGGAAACAAGGCAACGTCCCTGGGTCTCAGTTTTCCAGTCCTCAAAATGGGGATGCATTTCAGAATCAGGTACCTCCTAATCCTTATACAAGGTCTAAGGAGGTTTTGGTTTTATTTATTTATTATTATTTATTTCTTTATTTATTTTTGCGGTACTGGGGATTGAATCCAGGGCCTGGCACATGCTAGGCAAGCATTCTACCACTGATGTTCATCCAAAAACCCTTTCTCAATTTTTTTCATTTTGAGACAGGGCCACCGGGCTTGGTCATTAAGTTGCCCAAGCTGGGCTTGAATTTGTGATCCTCCTGCCTCAGCCCCCTGGGGTAGCTGGGAGGAGAGGCGTGCGCACGCACGCACCCTGACAGATGCATGGTTAAGGTGCTTTCTCACAGCTGTCACCAATGAAAACAGTGCACACAGCAGGTGGTTATTTAAATATTTGCCAGGGCTAGGGAAGCGGCTCTGTGTTAGTGCTCTTGCCTGGCACGCGTGAGGCCCTGAGTTGGATCCCAGCGCTGCTGTATTAACAGGAAGAAGAAGAAGAAAATGTTTTAAATGCTCACAACCACCACCTTTCAAATGGGGACCCTGATCCCGCAAGAAGTAGGGTGAGGATGGGCACAACATGTAGCTCAGGGGGCCGCTGTGCTTCACCTGCTGCCTACGTGCGAGGTGAGTCCTTATTGGCAGTGTTTCTGGTTAATTTTCCCTTCGTTTTTAAGATCCTGCTTTCACAAGGGAATATTGGTCGTGCCCAGGTAACGCAAGAAGAAATGGGTTCCCCGGTCGGAGGGAGCAGAGACCACACAGCCTCCTCTCAGACCCATCCGTGACGTGTGAAATGAAGTGGTATCATCCTTCCGGGGCTGTGGCGTAGACACCTGCCCTGGGAGGGCTCGGCACCTAGCAGCTACAGTTCATCCCGAGAGCGGGTGAGATCATCATACGCTGGCGCCTGCCACGTTGCTTAATAAAAAAGGTAGTGGTGGTCGTTAGCACTGGGCTGGATTCCTGTTCTCACTCGGTGGCCCCTCGGGTTCTCGAGGCCAGCTTGTGGGATGTGGCTCATGGTTCTATTTTGCAGATGAGGAAACTGAGGCTCAGAGAGGCCTAACGTCATCCTAAGGGTCACCTGGCAGAGAGACGGGACGCCAAGGGTCCACCTGCAGGCTCGGGCCTCTTCGGCCCTGCTCCTGGCAGAGATAAGGAGAGTTGACCGTCTGTGTTCATGCCGGACCTCCCCCCGCCCCAGCGCACACCCAGGGGCTCGCCTGCTGGGAGTCACCTCCTCCTGCCTGGTCTCCTGATGCCCTCCTGTCCCCTGCTCGTCTCCCGGGGGCGTCTCTCAGGCCTGGGCCCCCCTGCCCTCCCTGAGGTCAGGGCCAGCATGGCACTCACCAGCTGCTGATCCGATGGGTGGCGGAGGTGGCACGGGGGAGGGCTTCGCTGAGGCCAGGATAGGGCTGCCCGTCTGCAACAGAGAGGGGAGACCCTGAGGGGCTGGGGCCCCCCTGCCTGGGGCTCCACACCCCAGCTTTGGGAGGCCTGCGAGGAACCTCAGAAAGGCCCTGCCGGCTTCCAGCCCCTCTCCCCGAGAGGCCTTTGGCCTCTGCATTCCTGAGCCCTGAAAGGGCTTTGGAGGAGTCCCCGTAGGTCTCCTGGGGAATCCCAGGGGCCTGCTGCCTTCCAAGCCTCCTCTCTTTCCCCCAACCCAGCAACCAGGGTGATGGTTTAAAATCACACCTTGGTAAAAGCTCAGCTGGCTTCTCGTTACACTTACAGTAAGAGCCAGATTCCCCAATGCCACCACGAGGCCCTAGAACAGTGCCTCAGCAGAGTACGTGTTATCATTGGAAGCTCTAGAAGGTTCCCCGTCCCTGCCCTAGCAGGTTGGATGCCGTCTCCAACCTCTCCTGCCTCTCCTGGCCCCTTGCTGCCTTCGCCCCGACTGCATGGCCTTCTTGGGAAGCCTCGAGCCCACCTAACTCTTCCTGGCCTCAGGACCTTTGCACTTGCCCAGAGCACTTTCCAAGGGATCTTCTCTCATTTGCTCTCTCAGCACTCCCAGAAGCTTCCAGGCCCCCTCTGAGTGACTGTCTCAGTCCTCTGCAAACACCTAAGTCCCACCGGAGCAGGACTCCGTCAGCCTCATTCCCTTAGCATCCCAGCACCTGGCACACAGGCATTCCACAAACGCGTGCCAGGTGATGGCTGGGCAGCCAGTCCGGACTGAACTATGCAGGGCTTACGACTGCCTTCTGGATCCCCTTGCTAGGCCCAAATCCTAGGCTGGAATCCCTTCCTGGGAAATCCCCCCCCCACAGACAGTGCCAACTCTCCATTATCCGCCTGCTGAGCCAATGCCTGGAGCGACCACAGGAAATCCTGGCCTGCGTCTCTCTGCCCGCCACGCTCGCCTGACACAGGCGAGCATGCCAACTGGGGAACAGGCCAATTGTCTGGGCCAAGGTTAACACACTGGGGGAACTTGTGCCCTGGCCAGGGCCCGACAGATGCAATTGCTGGATTAGCCTCAATTTGAAGATGGTCCAGAAAGAGGATGAGGGCCCGGGGTTATTGCTTTTTTTTCTTTTTTTTTTTTTTTTAATCTCTCCCCATCCAATTCGTCCTGGAACTTGAGAGCTGACCATTGGGAATCCAGGAAGGAAAATGGGGCGGGGTGGGGGTGATGGGGAATGTGTGATGATTGCCTGAGGGTTGCCCAGCCCGAGATAAGGCCTGTGATAGTGGCGTGGCCCCCAAAGTGAAGGTGAGGTCAGGGGCAGCCTTGCGCTGTAGGACAGCTGAGCAGCACCCCGGAAGTACTTCCCTGCTCCCCGCTCCCCGCCACGATGCCACTACCGCCCTCTTGTACAGTTGTGACCACCAAAAACATCTCCAAACATTTCGGATACACCCCCCTCCCCCAAAGCAGGAGCCAGTTACCCCCATTTTAAGAACCATGCGAGTGGATGGGTGGGGAGCCGGGCTGTGCTTGTCTGCCAGGGCTGAAGTTAGGCTGGGCTGTTAGAGGGCGGGATGGCTCCGAAAGCAAGATCTGGACCAGCCAAGGAAGAACGACCCCGAGAAACAGGGTCTCTCAAGGACACAGCAGTCACAGAGGCAAGCTTCTTTCCAGGTTAACCGACGGACGGACGGACGGACGGACGGACGAGTGACCAGCCCCAGCACACCCTAGAAGTAGAGGGTCTGAGGGTCCTGAGTGTCCCGCTTCTGAGATTCCGGGACCCCAAGGTCTCAAGATCATGGGTGTCCCAGATTCGATGCTTCTGTGATTGCCGTGGTCTAAGAATTGCGCGAGCCGGGGGGTCACATTGGCCTCTTTGTCTGAGCAGCTCCAGCAAGACTCCTATTTTTAGTGGCAGCGACTTCGGAGGAAGGAGGCCAGGCCGGGCCTGTGTCAGAGACGCGGCGGAGGAGGGAGTCCCGCCCAGCAGCCTCCCTGCCGGGGGGTCACACAAGTGGCCGGGAAGTGAAGGGTCCTCGTTGGCTCCCACCACCTGGGGTCCCTGGGAGGGCTCTCGAATGAGAGAAGGATGCATCCATGAGCAACTGGAACCCCCAATCAGACAGCTTGGCAGAGTGGCCAAGAACCCAGGCTTTGGCGCCAGTCAAGTCCAAGTTCAAGGCCCATCGGTGGAATCTGAAGGGCTGGCCTTGTCCACTCCAAGCCTCGGTCTCCTCCTCTGTACAATGGGAACAGCCACCTACCCTCTCTTCAGGGCGAGTGATGGAGTCCGACAAGATCACAGTACATGTTCCATCCGGGGAAGCCAGTGGCGGAGAGGAGGAAGGGAGGTGGGGGTTCCTGGGGGGCCGGAGCCAGCTCCTCCATCACCCAGGCTACGAGCTGGAGGCTGGACGCAGCGCCCCAGGCCAGTCTGCTCCACGCTCGTGTCCTCCCCAGCCTGAGGCGCCATGAGCGCCAAAATGATGAACGCCTTGTCCTTGGGTGCCCTGTCCCCAGCACGACGCAAAGCATGCACCAGACTCTTCATCGATCCACGCAGAGTGTCCTAAGCCCCCCATCCCTGCCCCCAGCTCCACCGTACCTGGGGTGCCCAACCTGAGATGCATTTTGGGCAGCCGCTATGGGGTGAGGGGGTCCAGGAGGCTCCCGGCCAACAGCCATAACGGAAGACAGAGCAGCTTGTGGACACACCATTGTGCGGGCAGAGGAACTTAGAGACGGCCGCACCAGGGGCTCCGAGGGCTGAGCACGGATGAGGAAAGGACCAGGCTTTGGGGTGCAACAGCAGCCCCAGAAGCTGTTCCTATTTTTAGGCATCACAAGACTCTCAGGGCAGGTGCCCAGGTCTGGGGGGTTCAGGCAGGCCAAGAGGACAAGAGGTGACGCAGTGTCCGAAGCGCATGCCTTCATCCGACCTCTGGGCTATGATCCCACCCTGAGTCCAGCCACCCCTACCCCGTAGCCCTATTTGCTCAGGGAGACCATGAAGGGTGGGCCTGACCCTCTTTGGTAGCTACATCCCCCTCCTCTGCAGGCTGTAATTTTTTTTTTTTTTGAGACAGGGTCTTGCTATGTAGTTCAGGCTGGCCTTAATTCATTAGGACCCCAGGCTGGTCTCAAACTTGCAGCAATTTTCCTGCCTCAGCCTCCCAAATGCTGGGGTTACAGGACTGTGCCACCACGCCCAGCATCTTCACGTTGTAAGACAGGTACATTTGTGAACCTCTGGTTGCTCCCCCAGGAAGAGAGAGAGAGGTCACATTTACCTACCTACTTTTTCCCCCTCTCTCCAGACCTGGGGTGTCTACTAGGTAGAGAAGAAATGCCCAGTCCCTTAGAACCAATCCTACTGAGGCTCCCAGCATCCCAGAGTCTGTTTCATCAGATTCCCATAAAGTCCAGGCCCTGATCCTGCCCTGGCCAGCTGTGTGACCTAAACAAGATCCTGGTGCTCTCTGGGCCTTGAAGAGGCGATTGCTAAGGTACTGGACTAACCCTCTGTCCCCTTAGTTGGACTCATTGTCCCTTGCCCCACACCTTTCACTTTCTAAGGAACTCCTGGATGCCCCCAGGCTGGGCTGGGTACCTCTTCCTTAACACCTCAGTCACTGGGTCCTTACACCCGGTGCAAATCTGACTCACCTACCCCGGATGGCAGGGTCCATGATGGCAGGGATGGTGTGTGTTCTTGGCCCCGTGGAGGTGCTCTCTAAACACCAGAGCATCGTTGTTTTGTTTTTTGTCTTTTTTGAGACAGGGTCTCACTATGCAGTTCAGACTGGCCTTGAGCTCACTTTGTAGCCCAGGCCAGTCTCGAACTTGCAAGGATCCTCCTGCCTCAGCCTCCCGAGAGCTGGGATGACAGGCGTGCAGCACCACGCCCGGCTAATGGTACGGCATTGTAAGGATAAGTGAGGTACAGTGGCTGATGCTGTCAAGCCGCATCACTGCCAGGCTTTGGGACCCTGGGCAACTTATTTCACCCCTGAAGCCCTCAGTTTTCCCACCTCTAACACGTGATAATAATAACAAAGTGCACACCACTGGCTCTTCAAAGGGCGATAGGAAATGAGCCTGCCGAGGGCTTGACAGGTAGAAAACCACTAAAGAGCTGCTCGGGAGTTCCCGAGAACAAAAGCCTTTGGAGGCTGGACAAGGAGATGAAGGGAGAGATTCTCCAGCCACACCAGGCTCCTGCCTGGTCTTGAATATGCCAGGTTCCTCTCTACCCCAGGACCTTTGGACTTGCTGCTCCTTTCTGCCATTCATTCTGTGCTCCACTCAAAAGCCATTTTTTTCTCAGGGAGGCTTTCCGAGGTCCCTGACGTGGGATCCTGGCACTCTGTTTAGTACTTTCACAGCCTCTGTCACTATGTGCCCTTATGACATTTGCTTAGTTCTTTGCTGTCCATCTCCTCTCCTAGAATGGCAGCCCTACAGACACAAAAACTCTGTCCTGTTTGGTGGGTGGCCGTTTTCCCAGTACCTAGGACAGAGGCTGGCACATAGTAGGTGCTCAGTATTTAATGAATGAGTAACACATCTTGAGGTGGGGAACAACATGAGATACAGCCTTTTGTAGGGTAAACCAAGGCACAAAGGGGAGCAGGTATGCCCGACTCCCTGTTCTCTCCCTTGCCACTAGAGGGCATAAGCTGTTTTGGTCCAGGGTGCAGAAACAAGGCAACCAAGAAGACACCAAGTGGGAGCTGAGACAGACTGGCGGGAGGGGGGTTACCCCAGAGGAACAGCAGCCCAGGGTGCAGGGATGGGCACCTGGTTTTCATTAGCGTCCATTTCAGAGGAGACAGCTGCACCAACTTGAATTTCAGTCCTAGTCCTTGCCACCTACAGGGCACCCGCAGCGTGTTTGCACAGCTGTACCAAGGGATCCTAAGCAGAGGACCAAGAGAAGGCACTGGACTCATGGGAGAATCTGAATCCCAAACTCAGATCCTGCTAGGCTGTGTGACCTGGCTCTCTCTCTGTCTCTCTGAGCCTCGGGGACCCACCGGACGTTCCCCCTTACCAGAGATGCCACCTCTGCCATCCAGAATATCTCGGGGACCTTCCTTCGTGATAGGCAGGTAATGGGTAGATCGGAAGATGCCACCTTCACCCTCAGCAGCCTCGGCCCCACCCTCGATGTCCTCCCTTGGAGCCGGGCCAGGCAGTCTCTCCGGGCCTCGAGGACGATCGGGGGCGGCCAGGCCGCCTGCCAGGGGCCCCTCCATGGATGCGCTGGGATTGGCTCTGCTCTGCGGCGCGGGGCTGGCTTAGCAAGGCATGGTGTCCTGGAACAGAGAGGAGGAGGCGCTTAGGGGAGAGGAGACAGGGATTCTGTCTCAGTTCTTCCTCTCTCAAAACCTCAGTCCTGAGTTTACTTCCCAGTCCCCGCTCCGTAGCTGAGTACATGGTGCCGGGGCCCTGTCCACACACCTCTATCCCAAGGAGCCCGACTCTCAGCCTTCATCAGTCTCCCTGCTGACAACGCCTCTCGGTACCCAGATCGTTCACTGCCTCGGTTTACCCCGCCGATACTCATGCACATCGGACGCCTGGTTGTCTGCCATCATTAACCCGATCACTTCTCCCCCGTTCCTCCCGGCACTGACCCACAGCTCCACTCTCCCCCGTTGTGCCCCGGCTTCGCGGCACGGGCCCACCCTAAGGCCATGCTTCCCTGTCCTCCAGGGCCAGCTGCTTCCCCAAGCTCTCCCTGACACCGACTCAAGTGCCCTGTCATTAGCTTTTCACTTTTCTCGCCCGGGTTGCCCCTACCGATTACCCCTGCACTTTGCCCACACTTCCACCACAACCCCCCCAGGATCTGAGGGTTCTTCCACATTAACCCCTTCGCCCCCACTGGAGCCTCAAGTGACCCCGGCATTAACCCCTTCACCGCCCCACAGCCTTATCCCTCATGCACACCCAGCCTCCATCAAGATCGCTCTGGTGGGAGGGCGAAAAGGAGCGATTAGGGCTCCTGGTGCTGAAATGAGGACCCCAGAGAGAAGGGGGCTGTCCTCTCCACCTATAAATACCTTCAAGGTAACGGCGGAAAGTGAAGGGCAGGAATGAGGCGCCCTCCCCAGGGAGATGGTGGGGAGGCCGGGCCCAGGCAACCGGGGCGGAGCCGGGGCTCCAGGCCTGGTTGCAGGCGCTGCCCTCGGGGGCCTGGGGGCTCCCAGGGGGCCGGTCCTTGGGCTGGCAGTCCTGGTGGGGGTCCCTGCCCGGGCCTGGAGGAAGCACCTGCGGGCACCCACTGGGTGGGCACTGCCCGGAGGGAACGGGCAAGACCGCAACTTCGGAGCACTTTGGCAGCTGGGGAGGGGGCTCCCGCCCAGACACCCCCAAGGGGTCGTAGAGCTGGGGGCTGCGCCGTGCTGCTGCACCCCCTCAGGGGGCTGGGGTTCCGGGGAGGCGCCCTCTACCCGTGCACCTCGGGGCGGGAGACCCCGCGGGACGCACCGAGGTAGGGGGAGACACCTGCCCAAAGACCCCCGCCCCTCCCCCACCTGAGCGGCCCCGCCCCCGGCCAGGCCCCGCCCCTGTAGGCCCCGCCCCGCCCCCCGCCCCGGGGGGTCCCGCCTGGCCCGGCCCGGCCAAGGCCTCCCCCTCCCCGCTCCGGCTCCGCCCCGCCCGCGGGCTCCCCAGGCCGGGCCGGGCCTCACCGGGGAGGCGGCGCCGCCGGCTGGGTCCCGGGTCACGGGGCTCCCCTCCTCGGTGCGGCTGTCGCTGCCGCTACCGCCGCCGTTGCTCCCGGTGCCGGTGCCGCGGCCTCCGCAGCTGCCGCCGCCTCCACCGCTCGGGGGACATTGTCCCTTTAAATCGCTCCCCCGGCCGCCCCGCCCCCCGGCGCGCCGCCGTGACCTCAGCGCGACAGCCCCGCCGCGCCGCCATGATGGGGAGGTCTGCCCCCCCTTCGCCCCCGGGGTGGAGGGGCGGTCAACGGGCGCACCGCCATGTTGGGAGTGGCCAAGCAGGTCACCCTTAAAGGGCCCGCTCGACCCGAGAGTCGGGGGTGGTGGTGGGAAGGAGGCTCTGTTACCATGACAACACCCTGGTCCTCCCACCCCCAATGGCTCCCATCACTCTACTGGTTCTTCCAATGCTAGGCTCCCTAATAGCACCAAAAGAGTGGGAAAAGGGCTGAAAAGTTCCTCCTTGGGTCATCCGTAGGTCATCGAGGACTCCGCCCACTCCATCCTTAGCTTCGTCACTTGCCCACTCTCAACTGTCTTCCATGCACAAGCCCACTCCATCCTTCCCCTCATTCACATTAGACGGCAGCGGCACAGACCTGTTGCCTCCTCTCATCCACCACCTGTCTATCCTCCCACCCACTCGTCCACTCGCTCAACCAGCCAACCCTCATCGACCAGTCACCTCCACATCCAACCTCCCAGCCACTTCTGCATCCATCCCACCGCCCACCCAACCCGCCCA
>RJWM01012819.1:0-55314 GCA_004363535.1 Dasyprocta punctata | reverse complement strand
CATCACATTACCTCTTCCTTTTTTTCCCTTTTCCTCCTCCTTTCATTCTTTCTTCTCCTCTTTCCTCTTTCCTCTTCCCTTCTCCTTTTTCTTCTCCTTCTGTTTCCTAATCATCAAAGCCACATTTATCTACAAACTTCCTGGCTTCTATTGTCAGGTTGACTTTATACTCCATGATTTAGGGCCTAAAAAAAAAAAACTGGACAAAGTAATATAACATTTTAAAAGCAGACTTCAGATTTGGAAACTTGCTTTATATTTGCTTAAATTTTAAGCAGTTTAGAAGCAAAACATCTTTACTTTCAGAGACTCCATCGAGTCTCTAAATTTCCTTTCCCATGGGAAAGTTTTCAATGATGAGCTCTCCTATGGGCCTTGGGGATGCTGGTGTGAAGTGGTGAAGGAGAAATGCTCTTGTACGCTGAGGCAGGTGGGTATTCAAGAGACTTCTGAGCCATGGGGGCTCTTTGGTGGCATTTGATATGAGGCTTCTGTGAGTCAAGACCTAAGGTAGACCATTGTGATCGGTTAGCTCCAAGACTTGGGGAATGCAAACAGTTCCAGAAGGTTGCAGTTAATTACAATTCAGCACTTCACATTCTGTAAATTTCCCAAAGCCATCTATCGAGCATTTTCCCAGCTCTTTGTCCTATAGGTTGGGTCTGAAGAACTTCTTTATGTGCTCTATAGATGGCCCCAGGTTTAGCTACACTTCCCCCTGCACTATCCTTAGAATATTCAAGGAGAAAGCTGCTCACCTCATGGTGCCCAGGAAGCAGAGAGAAGGGGAAAGCAAGCTCTCTTGATCCAGTCACATTCTAAAAGCCATTCTTTTAAACACATGAACTTTTGGAGGGATATTTTAGAACCATAATATATGCCTATGTTCTTTGCAGCATTTCTTACAATAGTCAAAAGCAACCCAAGTACCCATTGCCAGATGAATGGATAAGCAAAATATGATATGTACTTAGAATTCATCTTTAAAAAAGAAGGAGCTGGGTGTGGTACCATATGCTTGTAATTTCAGCACTCAGCGGGTTGAGGCAGAAGGATCACTGCAAGTTCAAGGCCAGCCTGAACTGCACAATGAGATCCTGTCTCAACCCCTGCCACCACCAAAAAAAGGAAGGACATTTTGATGTGTGCTACAACATGAAGAATCTTGAGGGTGTTATATGAGGGAAGATTAGCTGTGTGATTCCATCTGTGTGAGATAGCCAGAGTAGTCAGCTTCATAGAGACTGAAAGGAGAATGGTGACTTCAGGGACTGATGGGAAGTCCTTCTGGACCTCGAGGCAGTCTGGAGGAGTCCACATTTGTAGTCTGTCTTGGTTACTTTTCCCTCCTTGCTGAGATAAAACACCTGACACCCAAAATTAGAGAAGGAAAGATTTATTTAGCTTACAGTTTTTGGAGGTTTCAGCCCATAATCAGCTGATTCCAAGGCAGAGTGGCATGGCACTGAGGCAACACTTCAAAGTGGCAGACAGAGCAAAAAGCAGCCAGAGTAAAAGGGGGCAAGAGCAAGCCTCTTCTCCTCCCTTATATTGTACACAGGTCACCCCCCCCACCCCCAGGTGGGTGTAGCATTCACAAATCTCCTTGCCTTCCTTTCCACAGCTGAGGATGCATACAAAGTAAGAACCCTGGCTCCCTGCTGAGTCTCTCTCAGTTAAACTTCTGACCTTCTCAAATTGACACAATGAACAGGTAACTGCTTGTGCTCTACACCCCAGGATGTAGAGCTGCTGAGTTACTTAATTAAACTTCTATACTTCTCAAGTTGACACAATATATAAACCATAACATAGTCCCAGGGAAAAGTTATTGGAATTCCAATAAGTAATTCCAGTCTACCACTTCAAGTACAACCCATGGTGAGACTAAAGACACAATAACATATCTATAATGGGAGGGAACCAAGAGGGTCCTAAATCCAGCCAAAACAGTGGCTAATCAGAACAAAGGCCTCCACCCAGGGCTGAACCTGGGTTTCATTAATTCGTGAAGAGGCGAGTGGCTTGGAGTTGAGTGACTATGAGAATGACACGAAGTGTGTGAGTGCTGTGAGCTGGGCTAGGTAGGAGGCAAGATAGTACCTCTGTAATATGCAGAGAGAGTGATATGTAGAAAGAGTAATCTGCACATCACAGCTTGAGGAAGTATCTTGTGTTTTGGGGTCGGTGCTTCAGCTCTGATGTCTACCCCTCATGCCCTGAGACACCATGGCTTCTTTCTTGACCTCAATCTCAACAAACAGTGTGGCATCACTTGGCCTAGCTCATGCTTACTAGTTGGAAACTATGGGTGGGACATCACTGATCCATCTTATTGCTTCAAAGGCTACACATTGGCACCTCAGCTAGACCTATTTGCGTTGCTTAAAACCAATTGAGGGGATGAAGAGATATCCTAGCCAGCTCTGTACAGATCAATACATGGAGTCAGGACCAGGTTTAGTCAAAATGGAGATGTTGCAGCAAAACTAATGAGAAAATACCCGTAGAAGGCCAAGAATCGAGAAACAAGCAAGTTTTATTCAGCTAGCTGGGTGATATGGTCAGAATTCCACCATGACACATATCCACCCCAGTCTTTGTTCTCCAGAGGTTTTTATACCTGCCCAGTAACCATGGCAACCTTGTCACCTTTCTTGGAATTTGCAAGTTTCTCTGTTACCATGGCAACCCTATCACTGTACTTAAAGTCTAATAGGACCTTCCTGAACATCTGGGTCATTAATCAACTTGGATGTAGGCAAGAACTGTGTTTTTTTTTTTTTTTTTTTTGTGGCACCAGGGATTGAACTCACAACCTCATGCCTGTCAGACAGGCACTTAAGTCACTGAGCCAAACTCCCGGCCCTGGCAAGAGCTATCTTGACCACTCTGTGCTAAAACCATTTGTTTCTCTTTTTATGGTTTTATGACTACTAGGGATAGAGATTCTCAGGAATTAGGGACAGAGTTCACCTAAAGGGTAACTACAAACTAAAATGGAGTCTCAGAAACAAGATGGAGTCTCAAGTGCCTCCACAGAGACAAATGCTCTTCTTTCAAGGAGAACTGTCTTGGTGGTCCTCCACAGGGACTGAGGGGAGGAGAGACTGAGGAGTGATTGCCTATAATGGGTACATTGGTCAGTTCTGCATGACAAAAAGAGTTCTGTGGACACACAGTGGTGATGGTTGATAATGTCACCAAACTGTATTCTTAAAAATAGTTAAGATAGAAATTTTACGTTCCATGTATTTTACCACCATGGAGAAGTTTATAACCAGAGTTTATAGTTGCAGATTTAACATAGAAAAATGAAATCTATTAGAGAATAAGCAGTGTAGATCTAGGAGCCAGCAACCTGGGTTTTTGTTTGTGTTTTGTGAGCTCTGTGGCCATAGACAAGTCACCCAAACCCTGGGAGCATCTGTCAGTTTATCTACAGAACATGGTGTTTCTGGCTAAATCTATGGCACAAGGATCCAGTCAGAGCACTTGAAATGAATTTTGGGAGAGTACGCTGTGAACTGGAAGCTTTGGCAAACATGGGGCCACGTGAAGCATGATGTTTGATAGGCAAACACATTTAGAGCAAACCCCATTTACAAAAGCTTAAATTTACAATAATGAATTTAGAGGGTAATCATTTGATTTATAAGAGAATCTTCTGGAAATATTCTTAAAATTGCAGCTTTCCTATAGCAAATTATTTATTTCGAAGTTTTGATTTATTCCTAATTTTCCCAAGGAAAAAATGTTGTTAGTGAGCCGGGGATATAGCTCAGTTGCATAAGCACTTGCCTGGCAAGTGCAAGGTCTTGAGTTCAATTCCTGGTACCAAAAAAAGAAAAAAAAAGTTCTGAGTTCAGACTACACATATGTATATATATATTTATGCATCCTTCTATTTATGTTGATATCTACTCATAGACTAAGAAAACATGCAATTTGCCCCTTATATCCATTTCATACTCAATTCTCCAATGCTTAGCTTTGTGAAATTAAAGATTATTCAGAGTATAATCTCTCTGACAAACTGATGGACAGTAAATCAGGAGACTTTTTTATTCAACCTATCAGAAATAAAATATTGAATATTTTTGGAGGTTCTGGGCTTGATGTTTAAAGATGGGGATTTATTTTAATTATCTCTCCAAGAATCTAGCACAGCATTTGGCACTCAAAGAGACTCGACAGTGTAGCTCAACATTTAAAGGTAAGAGAAATAAACAAACAGGAGCCTAAAGATGAACCAAGCCAGGCTGAATCTGAAGATGGGAAACCCACAGGTGTGCCGTTTTTCTTCAGCGCTTGGTCTGCATCTTCCTGCTGTGTTCTCTGCCCCAGGCCTGACTCCTTGCCCTCCCAGCCTGGTTCATGGGGTCACGCACACGTTTTTACTCTAAATAAGAGGTCATATGGCCAAAGTCACACAGATTTCTGATAAGTCTCGAGCTACTTAGAAAAGCAATCTTCCCCTTTGTGCAGCATACTCATCTCTTGAGTTGGAACTATGCCACTGTATTCTACAAACCACCAGTGTCCCTGCTCTAATGGAAAGGCACAGTGAAAACATACATTTAGATGCATTCAGTTCTCTGTTCCCTGTGACCACAGGCTGGACAACATGGCCGAGTCCCCAGCCCTGTCTCCAGCATCTTGAAGTATCCTCGGTGATCTGACATCCAGCATCTGCAGTGACCGGGCCACTGTGTTGTGTGTTATGGACCTGCTAGGACGACTGAAGGGTGGAACTCTATGTCATGAGAGCTGGTATTCAGGGTTTCAGAAAGGTCTTGGAGGAATGTTGTCTTTGTTTATTTGTCTCTGTGCTTTAAAACATGGTGTAAGAAATCTCTGCCTTGAAACGTAGCAGCCCTGCAGATTCTAATGGAAAACAAAGAAATGCACTCACTGGCCGGTGATGATGAGGGAACACAAAGGAAGAGAACTGAAATGTCAGCACTCAGGTCCCTGCCAGTCTCGGGGAGGAGCAGGACTGGTGGGGGGTGGGGGCAGGCAGCCCCTCTCAGCCTGTCCCATTCATTCAGGGAAGCACATTTCATAGCCCTTTTCACTGCAGGCTTTCAAAACTCTAACCTGCCCAAGAAGCTTCATTAACTTTCAATAATAAAGAATGTTGGAAAAGAAATGTTTTATAAAGCAAAGAAAGAAAAGGATGCGGGGGGAGAGAGGGGTTACGACCCAAGCTGCTTTGATTTCCTTTGACTTAGACTCAATCATCTTACTTGCATAAGAGTAGATTAAAATAATATTTTAAGATTACACAGTACATGTGTATCTGTGTTATGCTCACCTGAGTCCATAACACACTCTTCAGATTTTCCTTTTAATTCCTGATAGTACATTTACTATTCACAACATGGGGCTTTATGGGTAAATCATGTTTAATGTCTGGAATGGTTCAGGAATGTTAAGCCAGTGTAGACATGCGCAGCATCCTCATCTTAGTCCCTGTGCTGGGCCACACTCTGCTCAGTCAAGCCTCAGCCCAGGGTACCTTAACCCCTCCTCTGCTCTCACTGTCACCATAGCTGTGTTCTGACATCATGCCATCCCCACCTACAACCTCTAGTTTTGCCACTTGCTCTCCTAGTCCCTCGGCAAAGGGCCCTGCTTCCCTCTGTGGTCATGACCTTCACGCAGCCCTAGGCCCGGGTTGCCTTGCTGACCCCACCTGGGCGCCACCCTCAAGAGCAGCCCTCATGGGCAAGGCCCATTGGGACCTCACACCTTCCTCTGCCTTCAGGTCTGGGGGCTGCATGAGACAGTCCCAGCTGGCACAGCAGGGCAGAGGCGAACCCGTTCAAATGAAATATTCTACTCTTACCTCATTAATGCATCCTGAACTGGAACTTTATTTCTCAATCCAAAGTGTAGATTAATAAACTTGCAGAGACTATCTGCTTCACACTGGCCCCCCGGATTGCTCTTCCAAGGCCAGGGACAAAGGTACTGTGTCTTCTGCCTGGCTCTCTTGCACACATATTCCTGGAAGAAGCCAGTTGCTGTGTTTTGGGGCTACAAAATAAGGTTGTCAAGAAGGGATAGTAATAATTTCTCCTCTCAATTTTGCCAAATAAGGATGTTAACAAGTGACACTACCATGTCCCTAAGTCTGTGACTTGGAGGACCTTAAGCAGCCTAATGGAACAGTTTTCTCTCAGTGCTGTCCCTGTGCTAGTCACTCAACTTCAGTTTGGACATCAGGCTGCAGACCTGGCCCTGAGTCCCCCCTGGCTTCCTGCAGGCAGCAGACATCCAACACCACCTCCCTGGCTGCCCCTCTGTCTCTGTTGTCACTATGGAGGAGTGAGCTCTGGCTGTGCTCCTGTCACCTTCTCAGTGCTGTCACCTCCCCAGGGCACCCACGACCTCCTGACACACAGCCCTCATAGCTGCTCCACTGAGTGGCTAAGCTTCTGCTGTCCTGCTGCTTCCCTGGACCCCGGCCCTCCTAGTGGAGCCCAGATCACCATGCCCTGACCTCTGCCTGGGCCTGCCAGGCCCTTCACAGCAGATGGCCAGGTGCGGGGCCTCCCCCCGATCCTCCCTCTTCCCAGGGCACCCACCTGCCCTCCTGCTGCACCTGTCCAGCTGAATCTGAGCAGACAGAAGTCAGGCTTCGAGACACGAACAGCTTTTCATAAACACTGTAGAGGGACGTGCTCTCTAACAGTCTCTCCATATTTGCTATAATAGTACTTTAAATCAGAAAACAACTGAACTTTAGAGGTAGATAAAATCTTAGTGCTATATAACCTGAAGAAGAATTTCATGCTAAAAAAAAAAACATTGGGGGCAGTACTTTGAGAAGGTTATCAAGTAAAGATGTTAATAATTAATATCTATTAATTATACCCTTAATTTTGCCAAGTAGATATAAATAAAATTACCATCTGCCTTTGTTGTCATTTCATAAAAGACATTCTAATAGCCATAAATTAGAACCAACATAACCACACAACTAAAAAACTGCATGCATTTAGCTGTATGAAAAATTCATTGCATGGTCCCCTTCTAATTTCCATTTGGCCTCAGATCAGTAAAAACCCTGTCATGGACCAACAGTCCACAGTATTCCTTCAAACATTTGAGGAGGAAGGCCAATTCTCTCATTTTATAGAGCAGAAAGTGGTAATTTGGCAAATTTCAATTATTTTCCAAGGTAACCAGTTAGTTCAGTGTTCTTTTGCTAAATTAAATTTCTGATAACACAAAAATGCTTTTTCTGTTGATGATATAACCTTGGCAGTCACTAGATTCATTCTTAATTAAGCATCTTTCTTTTCTCTAGCGACTGATTTGCAGGATTTGCAGGAGATGGTGTGCATCGCAGCAGGGGCTCTAAATGACAATCCAAATGACAATCCTCATACTGTAGCTCAAGAAATAAACTCAGGAGCTTGATTTTTACTGAGAGTCTTGTTGGTATTGTATTGATAAATATGATTTCAAATTTTTTACTTACAATAGACAATAGCAAAGGGTTACTCTGCAAATTCATGTCTCAAGCATTTATCAGTTTAGGGGACTGTACAGCATAAATTGTACCTCTTTATAAGTTGATAGTTTTAGTTTTAGTTTTTCCCCCTCTTTCCCTAAATATTTACCCTAAAATATGTCCCTAAACATTTAAAAAATTCTCTGTCTGTATTCCTCAGTTACTCTAGTAAGTTCTATCTCACAATATTTCCGGTTTTACAAATTCTGTCTACTCTCTCTCCATCCAACCCATTCAAGCTTTCCTATTATCTTAGACTTTTCTGTTAGTATTAACGTGAGTGAAAAATCTTATTCTGATATGTGAGTGATTTATCAGGATCTCGTACTTATTTTGACATTCCTCCCTATTTCAACCTCACCTGTGAGGAATTTCAGTCACTTGAAATATAGCTGAACCATGAAAAAAAGATCCATGAAATTTTATGCCTCCTTCTGGATAAAATTGAGAGGGCAAAATTTTGTAATACATCAATTTAAGTCACAAATATGTCTGCCTGTTCCAAAAGGACCCCTATAAACCTGGCACTCATCACTGGAATGAAAGATTATTCTCATATATTTTGCTGATAAAATTCTGACCCTAAAACTATATAGTGCTGTCTTAGTTCATTTCCCATTGCTATGACAGAACACTTCAGACTGGGTAATTTATGAAGAAAAGAATTTATTTCTTGCAGTTCTGGAGGTGGAAAGTCCATGTCAAGGTGCCAGCCTCTCCACAGGGCCTCCTTGCTGTGTCCTACTCCCTGCGGTGGGAGAGCCAACCCGTGAGCTCAGGTCTCTCTTCCTGTCTTAAAAGCTGTGAATCCCATCCTGGGAGCCCCCTCCTGCATTCCATAGACATCTGGACTTGAGGACTAAGTTTTCGGCATGTGAACTTTTGCAGGACACGCTGAGCCCCTTGTAAGTGCTGAGAGGGAGCGGATAACATAACCACCCTGTTCCCTTTGTGCAGATGTCAAAACGCAGGTGAGAGGAAGCTGGTGTCTGGGGTCTGTTGGAGGTCAGGACGGAGAGGAAATAGAACAGAAGGCAAAGACTCGCAGGTCTCATTAGTTTGCTACACAGAGTTGCTGGAGCAAAGTGTCACAGACTGTGTGGTTTCACCAATAGAAGTTACTTTGCAAAAGTTAATAAAATAAATAAAATTTTATTTACTAATTAATTTTTTTCTGATTCTGGATATTGAAACCAGGGCTTTCACACTGAGCTACATTCTCAGCCATAATTTTCTTTTTCTTTCTTTTTTTTTTTGGTACCAGGAATCAAACTCAGGACATTGTGCTTGCCAGGCAGGTGCCATGCCACTGAGCTGTACGCCCAGCCCCATCATTTTCTTTTTCTTTTGAGATGAGGTCTCTGTATGTCCCTAAGTTATACAAGCTGTGCTTGAATTTGTGATCCTCCTGCCTCAGGCTCCTGGCATGCTGAGATTATAAGCATGTGCCTGAAGATATGTATCATTTTTTGATGATAAAATACTGTTGCTGTAGTTTGGATCTGGAATGTTTCTCCAGCCCATGGCCCTATTGGGAGGTGGGGAAATGGAGAGGTGAGGCCTGCCTAGAAGTCCTCTGATCACTGAGTAAACCCTTGAGGGGAGAGCAGAACCCTGGTCTCCTCTTCATCCTTATTTTTCTGTCTTGGCCATGGGTGAATGGCTTTGCTTGGCCACAGGTTCCCACCTGGATGGACTGCCTCACTCCAGGCCCCAAATCAACAAGTCCAATCAACTGCAACCACCATAACTGGGAGCCAAAATAATCCTTCTTTTTTTACAAGTTGCCTTATTTCAGATATTTGTACAGCAATGGGTAGGTGACACAGATGTTAATAAATATAACAGTCCTCTCAGATTACAGCTTACTGAACTTTATGAGGGAAAGTTAATCCTCTGATAGTCACTAGACCGTGAATCCCTTGAGGATAGTTTCTATGTATTACTTATTTTTGTAGCCTAGGAGACTAGGAAACATGCCTGGTATATCACAGAGCCTCTAAAGTATCTGCTGAGTTAAGAATGAATTTACTTATTGACTAAGTTAGGCCCTGATTTAATTCAGTTTCAATCATCAGATTTGTGCAAGTTGCCCAGGCTGGCCTAGAATCAGTGATCCTCCTGCCTCAGCCACCAGTATTGCTGGGATTCTAAATGTATGTCCCATGCCCAATCTTAATTAGCACATTTAAAATAAAGAGAATTGTCTTCAAAGATACTCATTAGAATGACATTTTAAGGTATATATGAGACACTTGAAATTATTTGTGGGGAGCAGCTGAAGCTGGAGATGGATCATGTGTGGGGCAAAAGCAAGGCCAGGCCCAAGAACACAGAGTGCCTGAGGCAAGCCATGTGAGCAAGCTGTTCCAGCTGCAGCTCTGAGAATGTAAAGCTCCTGAGGTGAGCCAGGCAAACAAGTTGTTAGGCAGAGGGATTTCATCTGAGACCAACCTCCTGATTGTGTAAATACACACACTGCAGTTATTGGGTGGTTCCTGTTCTCCTGCCAGGAAAGAGGGCTCCTCCTGACCTCAGCTTCCTGCATTCTGACCCTTGTCTTCATTTCTACATCGTCCACCATCTTCCCCTGGGAAATTTGAGAGCTGCACTGGATGTGGCAATTATTGTTTTATTTTCATTCCTAGAAAGTAGCAATGTCATGCTTCTCAAGTTGTACAAAACCTTAAAAAGCATGTACTGGGCAGGCTCCTTATTTAACCAATCAAAACAGCATCCTGATGTGTCTTATGAAAGCTAATAATACTTGGATCTTGAGGGATGAACAATTTTGAAATCCATTTCTAAGTAAAATGTATGTTTTTAATAATTTTATTCACTAGCTCAAAATAATAAAACATAATTATTTTAAAAATTAATATTTTGGGGAGATAAGTGCCTTTCAGAGATTAGTCATTCTTTTTACTTTTTTCTTTTTTTTTTTAGACATGGTCTCACTATGTAGTTCAGGCTGTCTCAAACTCAAGGCAATCCTCCTGCCTCAGTCTCCCCAGGTTTGGGAGAGAATATATCATTCTTATATATCTTTTCTGAAATAATATAATTTCAGAGACTATATAGTCAAATTAATTTCAGAGACTGTATAGTCAAATGCCTTCATTTTTAAAATGAGAAGAAAACTTGGCCCAAAGAAGCTTCAAGTCTTATACCAGTATACAGGACTGGTAAGTGGTAGAACCAAGACCATGCCCTGAGAAAAGTACTTACAGACCTCTGTCTTAGTTACTTTCTTGTTGTGGAGACACAATACCTGAGACTCACAACTTGAAGGAGGAAAAGTTTATTTTGGTTTGCAGTTTGTAGAAATTTCAGGCCATAGTTGGCTGGCTCCAAGGGGAGGCAGTAGGGCAAAGGACAAACAGTGCATGGCAGGGTAGCAGGAGGCAGAGAGGAATCAAGGAAGAAGGGAAGGAGATAGACTCTTCCAGGCCACACCCCAGTGGCCACACCCCAGTGACCCATCTCCTTGAACCAGGCTTCAGCTCCTGACAGTCATTTAGCTATAAAATCATCAGTGGTCTAATCCATACGACAAGCACCACAACCTATGATCCAGTCATTTACAGAAGCCCATCCTGTAAGTGCATGAGGCTTTGGGTGACATCCAGATGCAAACCAAGACATCTTGGAACAATGACATTTGAATAAAACAGAAAAGTTTCAGGATAGTTCAAGTGTTCAGAGTTCAGTGACATTATGGAAATACACGTATCTAAAGTTTCTGCAGAATTTTAAGACTTTTTCCCCCCCAAACAAATGTTCTTGGATTGTTTCTACTTTTAAATAAAAAAATCATCAAAGAAGATAATTTAATTGCAATTACACTACTTCACATAATTAATGCTAATTATTTAATAACTAAACATTTCTACAAATTGTTATAGCTATATTAAATAAAATCTAGGTGTTTAGATGAAGATAAATACTGCTAGAATCCTGACTGTCCTCAAGTCAGCACTTTCCATTTAGCTTGTGCTTGCACCCCAGGGTGAACTTCTGACACTAGTGTGTGTGTGTGCAAATGCGGTCTCACCAGCCTGCTGTGCGTCTGTTTTTACAGCAGAGATAACAGAAACCCGAGCTCCCCAGAGACCCAACTGTCGTCATGCAAAGGACAGTCTCTCTGACACTGTCAAAGTTGGGCGCAGAGGTAGGAAATGATTGCAGCAGTTACCTAGGCATGTAAAGTACTCTCTTGGCCACCACAAAGCCCATGCAGAAGAGGAGGTTGCTGGTGGGAATGAACGGGAACACTAGGAACAACAAGCCCACGAGGACTTCCTTGTGCTCCAGCCTCTGCAATACACAACAGGGAAGGCCAGGCTAACTTCGGCTTACTCCGCTTCCATCAGCATTTCACCATCGCTTTCATTCCTGGTTCTCAGGGATGCAATGATAAGTCAGAACATGCAAACTTTTTGCCCAGTCAGCTGAATTTATCCTACAAACCTCAGGCTAGAATCACTGGTGTGTCAAAATGTTCATGGTTGCCCTGGATGCACATCTGCCACTAAAACTTGTGACACTGGATGCTATGGCTTGTATCCAAATGTCCCCCCAAGCCTCAAGGGCATAGGTGGGGCTTTTCCGAGGTGGCTGGATCTGTGGTGCGTGATTCTGGGATCAAGGATGTGATGCTGGGACTGATTCAAGGTGCAGTGCCGGGATTAAGGCTGCCCCACCTGGGTGGTGAGTGCTACCTGTCCGGGTATTCAGGATAGGACACGAGGGACGGAAAGGAGGTCATTGCTTGTCACCTGCTGCTTCTACTGCCTTCTGCCTGCCATGGGCATTCTCCTCTGATGTCCTCTGCCATGCTGCCCTGCCTTGGAGCCAGCCAACTATGAACTGAAACCTCTACAAACTGTGAGCTAATAAACCTTTCCTCCTTTAACTTTGCGTGTTGGGTATTTTGTCTCGGCAATGAGAAAAGTAATTGGGACACTGGCACAGTGGGGCCAGGGACAGTTCCTCCTCACTCTGAGCTGGCTCTACAGCAGCTTGCTTCTTGGTTCTGGAAGCTTCAGAATCGCTGTCCCCCAGCAACCCAGGGACTGTCCAGGAGCAAAGCAGATGGACAGAACCAACTGTATTGAGAACCTCTTAAAAACAGAATGCATGTAAACACCACCACTAATAACAAAGTTCACCAGTAGAGGCAAAGCTTGGTGTGTAGGAAATGGAATGCTAATGGTGAGATTTGGGACACCAATGAGGGGGATCATTGAGCTAGAGTTTCTTATGCCCTGTGAAATTAAGCCAGTAAGCAAGTGTTTATTCCATGAAAAAAAAATTGGAATAAAAATCATTACAATAATTTACTAAATGGAGAAAGCACTTTTCTCTGGCATCATATATATTATTTTGTGAAGATTTTCTGTCACTTATAATTAACAGGAAAATATTCCCATTTATTACTATTAATATGTTGTAAACCACAGTTTGAATTTTGATGTGTGTAAGAATCTCAGTCAATTTCCTGTCACTGAGACATGATATCTGACACCCTAATTTAAAGGAGAAGTGTATTTTGGTTCCTCAAAACAGTTTGTCTACTGGCTCCAAGGTGGGGGGGCTTCCACCATTATGGTAGAAGCGGGTGGCAGAGGGTGAAGGGAGGAGCTGGGAGGGAGATGCACCCCTCTAGGCTACAGCTCCAGTAACTGCCTCTGACCAGGGGCCACTTCCTAACAGCAGTCAGCTCTGAACTCATCAGGAGACTAATCCACCAGTGAGCATGCAGCCCCTGTGGTCCAACCACCTTCCAAACACAGGAGATCTAAACCATAACAGTGCATAATGTGAAAGGTTTTGGAAGAGTGTACAAAGCTCTATGAAAACTAGAGATTTCTATCTTATGATTTTAAATATTCCTTAGAAACATTTAAAATAGCATTTTGCTATTGATAATTATAAAATAAAAGAATTTCAAAATAAAATTAGGATTCTATAATATATATAATGAGTACTTTATGCAAAATAAAAGATTTTAAACATCTTTACATATTTGCTATGTGGATTTTACTTAAAACTTTGGTTTTACTGACTGTAACATATAGAGGAATAGAATTTCTAAGTGATTCCATATGATTTGAATAGTTTCCCTTAAACAAGTAACAATTTGTAATTGTCTCATTTTTAATCTTTTGAATTAGATGGAAGAAAGAAAAGACCAGTATGCATTGCAAGACTTCAGTTCAAATGGCTGCAATGGGAAATTATATTTCTATGACCTTAAAAAAACCTGGGGAAAAAAAGGTGAAAAAGAGATTAGGTCCATGTTATTTATTTGACTTTTGCTTTTTGAGCAGGGTCTCATTATGCAGTCCAGGCTAGCCTAGAAGAAGTCACCATCTTCCTGCCTCATTTTCCCCAGTTCTGAGATTACACGCTTGTACCACTATGCTCAGCAGATCCATGTAATTTGAAAGCTCCAAGGTATTCGTATAGTATTATACAGGCAGATTACATATATTATGCAAATTACATTTCAGTTGAGAATTTAAAGAAAGTAATTTAACAATGACTAAACATCTCCACAAGACCCTGTGACTTCAGAGTAGGTATTTCTCCTAACATTGAAAATCCCAGAGATGAACATTCTGTATTCATCCTGAACGTGTAATTGGGGAACTCTGCATTCTCTTTTTATAGGTGCACCTTCATCTTTTGACTCTTTCCAAACACTGAAAGGTGCTTTTTAGAAAAGCATTTGTGTGTCTTCCAGAGAGGGCTGCAGGGACTGTGCTCACCTGTAACCCATCCATCTGAGGAAGTGAGAGTGAAGACTGCGGTACACAGTCCCCAGGATTGGGTCGGGACCCATATCCTGCACAGTGTGTCCCTCCAAGCCTCCCTCAGCCCCCAGAGAAGGGTCAACCTAGAGGACTTGATGGTGTATGGTCCTGCACCCCAGGGTCATGTTGTGCCCTGGCATCCTTGCTCTGTGGGCCCCTGGGAGGAAGATCAGGTGAGGCAGAGGCCGATCCCACCTCAGGCTTAGGAGCCCTTGCACTGGGCCGGATGCTGTGGCCTGTATTTGGTGATATGCTATGTACCCACAAGTCCTCACATACTTTTGATGGGGCTAAGTCTGGCCCTTGCTTGTGTTTGGTTAGTTGTAACGCCAGGATTGGCAATGTGAGTGTTGTACCCGCCCAGGGGTGGAGCCGACATACAGTGTAAGGGAAGGCAGGTCTTTCTGTCCCTCTCTCTCTCGCCAGCGCGCCTTGCTGCGTGTGGCTGCCATGAACAACAGCCCTGCCAAGTTAAGTGTGGACTGAAACTCCCCAGAAACTGTAAGAATAAACCTTTTCTTCCCTAATTTTGGGTGTCAGGTATTTTGTCTCGGCAATGAGCAAAAAGTAACTAAGACAGGCCTCAAGTGCTGGGGACACGAAGATGTCAGGGAGCCATCAGTCAGGGAGCCATCAGGCTGGACATCACGCTGTGTGGGCTTATCTATTCCTCCACTCATTTTTTGGGATCCACCAGTCTCCAGCAGATGAATGATGTGCAAAAGGGAAAACTGCGATGTGTGGACTCGAGTTTTCCTCCATCATGTTTTTAAAAGAGCCACCGCAACACACATCTGGTTGCAGGTTCACACTGCCTATGTGTTGTCTGCAGTGTGTGTCCTCCCCGCTGGACTGGGAGTTCCCCAGTGTGTTCATGATTTGGGACTTGTGCTTCTCTCAGTTTCTGGGGTTAGAGCTGCTCAGAAATACTTGTTGAATTATTAATTAGCAAATGAAGTAATACATTGGCCCAGAAAGAAAACTGGGTGGGAGAGTAGAGTAGAAAGGGCTACTTGGTGGAGGGGGTGAGCTGGGCTTGAACAACGACTACAGTTTTACAACAAAGATATGAAGGGAGCTGTTGAGATAAGGGATTTTCCAGGCAGAAAGTGCAAATATACAAGGCAGGAAGGTGCCAAGTGCCTCGCAGTGTATTTGAGAGGCATTCCATGCATCTAGCATACAAAGAACCAGGGGATAAGGAGTGAGACTAGACATATGGTGTGGGGGAGAACGCAGGAGGTCTTTCCTTGCTGTGGAGTTGACTTTCATGTACTGAGGGCCTCACACATGAAGAAAGCAAAACCTTGCTCTGATGGCCAACCTTGAGTCATGGCCAGGCCGCTAACATTCCCGTGGCCATCTCAGGCAGCCCCTCGTCCTCAGGATGCCTATGTATAAGATAAGACAGGCGATGCTTGAGGCTCAGAGGTAGCTGTGGAGCTGGGTTCACATGGACTTTTCCAACTCTGAGGCTGCTATGAGTCATGTTGCCCTGTGCTATGAGGCCAGTGGATGCCTCCAGCCCAAGGGATGTAGACTGTGGGCCTTCTACACGTGGAGGCCCTGACGCCTGACTTACGTGGGACAAGCAGATATGAAATGCAGGGCACCAGCCTGGGCTTCTCTTTATTTAAAAAAATTTCCCACCTAAGATTATGGCAAGCTATTTATATTTTATGAAGTTCATCTAAAACAATATTTGCAAATGAATCTTTAACCTAACTTTAATTTTCCATACTTTGTTTCCTCCCTCCTAACTAGCTCAGATACATACAAAATATTTAAGAATATATTTGTAAAGAATACAAGCAAGTATGCCAAGCAAAAAATGTGAAGTTAGGAAAAATGCTTTTCATTAGGCTATAGCTAAATATCCCAGAATGAGGAAAACTGAGAGAAAAGCCCAATTTTGGATCTCGTGAATCACAGATAGGACAAAATTTGCCAGATCACGTGTAGTGTATTTCAATCTAACAGTTTTAGTTGAAACTCAGAAAGAACCAGGAGCTAGAAAGAAGGATTTGAGGGTGTTTTCCAAAGGAAGTGCTTTAATTTCCAAGATAATTTAGTTTTTAGGAAAAGCATATAATGGGAACTGATTCATCCCTAATTTATGCAGGAAGGGGAATGGAAATTTGAATGAAAGTGCCTAATTATAACAATTACTAATAGTGAGTGATGCTACACCTGTGATCAACTATGTGACTTCTGAGATATTAGCTTTTTATCCATTAATGGGATGATCATTTAAGAATGTAGGTGTTAATATGACCTATCTGGTCTCACAGCAAACCTGTGTGGGATATTAATACATTCCCTGAGGCAGGTACTATAGGGCTTGATTTTCCTTTACTGCTTAGGAGGAGACAGGAAAGCATCCTCCTGAGCGGCAAAGAGCTCTCAATGTCCCTCTCCACAGCCCCACGACTCTCTAACAGGTGACTGGGTGCAAGTGTGGAGCAAGCTCAGTGCAGATGGCCAACCATGCACCTGGCCAAGTGACTGATGCATGAATGGTGGGCTTCCTCAAGCTACACATCACCATGGACGACGGCTCTGGGCCAAAGCGTAACCAGAAAGCTTTTGTTTTCCTTTCCTTTCTCTCCAAGCTCAGCTTCCAGAGCATGATGACCAGCTGAAAACACAAAGATACACACAGCCTGGGAGATGAAGATACATGTGTGGAACAGCCCAGACCACCAAGAGATCTGTGAGTGGGTCCTACAGAGAAGAAAGGTTAAAAGTGTACTGCAGGGAGCCAAGTCACTTGTGCCACAGTGGAACTACTGTGTCTTTGACTGGGTCCCTGGTTTAGATCTAAAGAGCCACAGCACTGCCCTGTGGCATTTGGGGCTGCATGCTTCTGCCCTGAGCCACACATACATCTGAAATGCAGACATGGATGGAGGGTGCTCTACCTACTATTCTGAAGAAAACAGCACTAGGCTGAGATTCACTGATAAAGTGAAATAGGAAGTTTAGTACCTACAAGACATAGACTTGCATACTCCATTTTTCTGATGGTCAATTCAAAATTTGCCTTTTCAAGGCCAAACTTTCTTTTCTATGAGGTGAAAGCAGATTAAAATCAGAGTATTATTTATAGGATCACGAAGTATAAGACACAGTGATTTTCCTATCATGCATTATTGATTGCCACACAGAAGATACCTCTGCTCTGCAGTCTGACATCAGTCAGGAAAAGGAACCAAAAATAATCTAGTTTTCGCTCACTTGGTAAAGGCCTAAATATTTTAGATGAGCACTTCCTGAAGGTAGCCAAAGGTTCATCATGCTTTATCAAACTAATATGGTGAGAATCTCTGGCTTGAGATACCATTTGAAAGTAACATTAAGTCCAGTAATCTATCTTAGTGACTGAAAAGGAAGAGAGTTATTTGCCTCTGGAGGAGCTACTATTAATAGATTTGAGTTCAGCTACCCACACTGTAGTCATACAAAGCCAAATATCTTCTGTAATGAGAATATGTTGTGTCTCTTTGGACAAGACCCAATTTCTTACTTCTGAGACATATGGTGATAAAAATGATATGGATTATCCTGCGTCTTAAGAGATTTAAAAAGCTACTTTCCTCGATAACTCACTTGAAAGAACAGCTCACTTCTTCCACAATTAAATGTGCATTCAAATAGCCTACCTCCATCACTTCGAAGGGCAGCTCTAATTGACTAATAAAATGTAGCAGTGGATAGAAGAAGAAGCCTGGTATTTTAAAGATAGTACAAAATCACCTGTATTACTCTGAGTGCAGCGGACATTCCCATAGCATACATCAAGGCATGAAGGATGCATGCATTTCAAACTGTATCCAGAGAACGGGAACTTTATATGATCCATTCAAGGCTTAAACATACAGTAAAGATGCTGTGAGAATCAGACACAATGGCCATTAATCAGATGGTAGTCTTTCCTAGAAAATTCCTTCAAGATGGTAGAAACAAATGTGTTTACCTAAAAGTGAAGAATAAAACTGATTTTCCAGTAACACTTGGCATCAAATTATTACCAACCCTCTACTCTATCAAATTAAATTTTACCAAAAAAGCCCACCTTGTCAAAGTCCTTTCTTTCTGTCACGATTAAATTCCACTGACCAAAGTTACCAATATAAAAGGGGATTGTGATAGATCTGAATGACTACAATTTTCCAGTGATTCCAGGAATGTGTAATATTAAAAATAGTTCTCTTATTGGGTCGCTTTTTAACCAGACACAGAGTCCTCACATTGGAAATTAACCTAAGTCAATTTGGCCCCTTAAGATCACCACGTCCTTTCTGGACACCGAGTTCCCTGGTGTTTGGAGCCAGATGGGATGCAACATCGAAAGCAAGTCCTGAATAAAATGCAGTTGGCAGTACAAATATTTATTAGCAAGCAAGTACAAAGTGAGTTTTACACCATCTGCTCTTGTAAGCTCTGGGAAGTCCCTGCTCCGCCTTATGTCTCTCCTCTCCACACTGGCATGGAAGTGCTATCAGGGGACAGTGTGACACTGCTTTGAAGTACAACAGCCACCCCGACCCTTCTGGTCATGGTAGCTCAGGGTCTTTGTGAAGTGTGAGGACCAAGTAGAGCTGGACTTCTGCTCTGTAAGGCTGCTGGGTTTGCCAGAAATTTAGATCTCTTCCACTCAAGCATGATGGTGCCCAGCCAACCTTTCCAGACGACTCTCTGTCTTGGCCATATCCTGTTTCGGCAGTGTAAAAATTACTTTCTAACACCCCTCATACTGAAGAAAACACCTCTGATATGGGCTGTGACAGTATTGGAAAGGCTTGTGGAGGTCGCTCAAGAGTATGGACTTTAGAATAAGTCACTTTGAATGCTAACTCATTGTTTCATTAAAATTAACCTCACACAAATTCAACACAAAGTTGACAGTGATGTATTTTGAATTGTCCCACAGACAATATAGTGTTTCATTCTGCAGCTTTGTCCTTTGCTATTTACTTTTTGTGTTTTTAATTTCTTCCTCCCAACACATCTGCCAAAGTGTAATGCTTTGGCTCCCAAAAGATATGCTGGTGAGAACTCAGAGAAATGAAGAAAATCACAAATTTGTAGAGAATTGTATAATGTGTCACTTCGGTTTTACATAGGGGAAATAATCACCTAACATATGATGAATAAGTGCTTGTATGTGAACTACTGTCTCTGAGTGCTTATCCTTTGAGAGTGGTTTGCAGTGTGTCTTATGCCTTCCCCAGTAGTGACAAACGTGGTTGTTGGCAAAAAACCAACCTTCATGATTCTAATCATAGCTTCTGCCATTGGTATAGCACAGAAAAATAATGGCTGTACTTTTTGGAAACTGGAATACAGATGAAAGTTCTATGAATCTCTTTGAGATTCTTATCTTATTCTTACTGGTGACTCTAAAATAAAAGTTTCCAAAGGAATGCTTATTTAGGTGGTAGTGTCGAAGTGATTATTCTGTGATTTCTTTGGATGTTCTTGAAAGTAGGGATAAAGCAAGGTAGACAAATTCTAAATAGCTCATGAAAGGGGACATAACTGGTCTGTAAAATTCGTTCACCCACTCTCATATGTCCATGCCAACGCTTTTCAAATGGTTCTGAAATGTGCTTGATGACACATTCCCTATTTTGAGTAAACTCCCTTGGTGTGCCATGTAATGCTAGGATACATTTTGAAAAATGCCAGCAATAAGCAACTCCAGGCAGAATGAGATTAAAAAGAACTTTCCATGCTCAAGAATCCATCTCAGTATCTGGCAGATGTTTCTGATATCTGAAATACACTCTTTTTTTCAGTATTTTAGACACTTCTGTTGCAGTGGAGGCAAGAGCTGTGGGTGATAATTTTTATTGTAAGAAATCGTTATTCATGGAGAGAGCCTTATTCCAGCATCCTTCTTCTGTACTTTTGTTGGAGGAGAAAACCCAAGATATGTCTAATGAATGGGACGCATTGCTGTAGGCTCTAACTACCTGGCTTTCCGAATACGTTGGTGTCTTCATATCTTCCGATTCTGCATCTGTGGCACTAACTGGCCATAGACAGAAGACATTCAAAATGACTACAGACTTCTGTTTTTGTTGTTTCTTAAACATGATAGCATAGCAAATTTTTATATAGTATTTGTATAACCTAGAGATGATTCAATATTTACGACAGGGTGTCTGCAGATTGCGTGTAATTTTATACATCATTTTACAGAAGGGACTTGAGCATCCTTGAACTTTGATCTCTGAGGGGCTCTAGAACTAGCGTCTGTGGATACCGAGGGTGAGATGGACCCATGGTGCTTCAGATGTTCTGTGACAGCCAGGCATGATGGTGCACACTTTTAATCCCAACACTTGGGAGGCTGAGGCAGGAGGCTTGTTGTGAGTTTGAGACCAGCCTGGGCTACAAAGTGAGCTCAAGGCCAGCCTGAACTGCATAGTGAGAACCTGTCTCAAAAAATAGAGCTGGAAATTTAGCTCAGTGGTGTAAGCATCTGCCTGGTAGGTGCGAGGTTGTCAGTTTGATCCCCAGTACCAAAAAAAAAAAAAAAAAAAAAAAAAAAAGATATTCTGTGAAGTCATATGGATTTAGGTTCTAAAGTTCACACATGCAGAGGAAGCCACACAGTCAAAGTGACTCTTGACAGTGTTAAGTGACTCCATGTTGGCAGTGGCATGCTAAATCTCAAGCAAACAAACACAGAGAAATCATTCTTCAAGACCAGGATGAATAGCTGTTTCTTCAGTTGAGTACTAAGGTAAGACTTGTATAAGGCCACATTGTATGGGCAACGCATGTCTTTAACACAAGAACCCAGCTCCCACAGCAACATGCACCTACCAGGAAGGTGCGTGGGCACCGAGATGGCCCGAGAAGTGCACATTCACGTCTCTCATCCATTCTCTCTTGTAATTGCACGCATTAGAGACAATGTTAGGCAGAAATTTTCCTACAGGATTTAGGTTGTTATTCAGTCTCTCGTCTCTTTTTTGGTTTTCTTTTTCTTTTCACCAATGCAGTATAATTAACTTGTGCAAATATACCTTGGTAACATCTTGATACCATTTTTAGTCAGATTTAAAAGAATAGTTGGGTCTTGTTTGTGTGTGTAAGTTTTTATTCTATGAGAAATAGGAAGCTGAGGCGTGACACCATCGTACATGTTACTTTGGTTGCTGGGCTGAGAAGAGATTGGGAGAGAACAGAAGGATAGGAGTGAGGAAGGAGAGGAGGACAGAATGCAGTGAGTACGATTAGGGTGCAGGGAGAGGAAAACATGTTCGGCATTTGTCACTGTGGGAGAGAGTGTTTAGCAATGGCTTGGGTTGGCAAATGCTTTGGCCTGGGCAATTGGTAGTCTTGTGTTTCCATTGACCAAGAAGGGAAAGACGAGTGGGGACATGGGCCTGTGTGTGGGGACTGGGGGACTGGTGTGGACTGTGGGGAGGCTGGGAGGCACCTAACCTCCCAGTGCAGACCCATGTCCAGCACCTTCATTTCAGGACAGGCCTACATGCTCTCCTCCTCCTCCTCCCCCTTTTCCTCCACCTCCTCCTCCCCCTCTTCCTTCTCCTCTGCCTCCTCCTTTTCCTCCCCCTCCTCTTCTTCCTCCTCCTTCTCCTCCTTCTTTTATAATATTTTAGGAGAAAGGTAGGCATCCATGTTACCATCAACATTTCTAGTGTGAGAAGTAACATACACAAAAATGGTATCATTTGTTAAAAGACTCATAGATAAGTGCTCACCCATGTTTTCTTTATTTCCTATTTGCTGGGTAGCTACATGTTGGAAGGTCTTCTGGGGATGTTGCTGGCACTGTGCTCTCCTCCAGGATCCTGTGTCCCTTAGCTTTGCCCCACTACATGGGCACTTTAGGGCTCGGCATCAAGCCCTTTCTGGCAGGCTTTTTGTGCGTGAGCTTTGTTAGCTGCTTTTATTCTTAATTACACTTCCCACGGGTGCCTTAGGATAGAAAAGGGTATGTTCTTAAAAATAGCTATTTCATGTTCTAAAGAGAAGTAAGAAGAACAGAATGGATCCAGTATTATAAAAAATGTCTTTTAACTTTTATAACTATTTAAAAAAATCCAGGAATATGGCAAGCCTAAGTGGTAATAAGTTCCTTTTGAAAGAAGATGGAACATTAAGAAAAATAGCATTGACTTGAAAAACTAATGCTACCTTTAAAAGATAGCAATTATTTTGGCATGATGAAATAATAATGTAAATCATGAAACCTTGCTAAGAGTCACAATGTATAAAAACTTTTTTAAAAGAGCAAAAAATTAAGAAAATGAAAAAAAAAAGGCAGTTGGTGAGCTCCTCTTTTTTCAGAAAATAATTTTCCAAGTCTTCAAAGAACAAATTCAGTAATTCTTTAAGGTGTGATGATCAACACCAGAAAGGGAGCCTTGGTGAATCACTTTGGTGCTAAATACTTTGCCTTTGAAAATGGATTTATACAGTGAAGGCAGATAAAAATGGTTAAATTGTTAAATGATGTTGTGGTTTGTTTAAATGTTTCCCCCCAAACCTCATTCAGTCACGGAGGCAACTGAATCTAGCATTTGTGATTGGTTCGTTGTCTAGCACGGGAATTGGTGGCGTGAGTGCTGCAACTGCCCAGGGGCAGAGCCAGCATACAATATATGGGAGGGAAGGAGGTGTGCTTTTCCCTTTTTTGCCCTGTTCACTCTTATTGCTTGCAGCCACCATGAACTGTTTCTCCTCAGCCACGCCACTCTGCCTTGGAGCCAGCAGAGTATGGACTGAAATCTCCAAAAACTGTAAGCTATATAAACCTTTCCTTCCCTCATTTTGGACATCAGGTATTTTGTCTCAACAATGAGGGAAAAGTAACCAAGACAGAACTTGGCACCACTGGAGTGGGGTCATTGCTGTGACTGCACCTGACCATGTGGTTCGAGAACCTTTGGGAATAGCTTATGGAAAGAGTTTTTAAGGGTTCATAGATGTCACCTGAAAGAGTGTCCCTAGAATGGCTTAGGCTGTTCTGCATAGGAGATTCTGGTCAGAGCTCAGGCGACCAAAAAACCAGTAAAGACCAGGATCTGGAGGTTTCTACTAGGAAGAAGGACTGCATTTGCTGTTGGACTCTAGTTGATGTGTGTTATGGCTTGTTAGAAAGTTTGTCTGCATTTTGCTCATGTCCAGAGACTTTGTCTGAAACTAAGATTAAGGGTGACTGATTAATCTGACAGAAGAAATTTCAAGGCGGTCAGATATTGAGGTGGTGGCATGGCTGTTGTTTGGGGCTTTTAGCCAGATTTATGTTACAAATCAAGAGCAAAGAGTCCAGCAGGATGATTTAAAACATTGTGAGCTTGACCAGAAAGTTGTGAACTATAAAGACAGAGCTGAGACCTCAATTGCTGAGAAGGAACAGAAAAATAAAAAAGATGGCCTGGGGGCATCCCAGGAAGCGATGGGTCATCACACCTTGCAGCCTTAAAACTGCAAAAATGAAAGACTTTGATTTGAGGAGAAAGCTGCAGAGTGCCATGTTCTGGAGTGGTGGTGGAGGCCACACGAGGTTCCAGAATGGTGGCAGCACAGAGAAGCTCTTCCTCACAATCAGGTTCAGAAAGCTTAGTAATTCAGGCACTCAGCCCCTACAGCCAAGAGAGAGGAAAGCCTGGCTACTCCTTCAGCTGGCAGCAGACCTTGGTAGCATCCACATGGCGCTGGTTTTAGGTGCATGGAGAATGCATGAGTTCTGAGGTTAAAAAGGCTTTCACACCAATTTTAGAGGGCCTAGGAGGCCAGGCAATGTGCCCCTGAGAGGGCAGTGTGTGAAACTGTGAGTGTGAAGCCAAAAGTACAATGGAGAACCCAGGAGTTTGGAAAATCCAGGAGCATGGATTGTCTAAGGAAACCTGAAAGGAGAGAGCAAAACAACCCCAAAAGAGAAGCCATGGGAGCTAAAATCCCTGGAAGTGCCATGGGGGTGGAGTCACTCAAGCCTTTTGGAGCTCACAACCAGATTGCTTCAGATGCTGAAAGTAGAACTCCAGGGCTTAATGTTTTCTCTGCTGGATTTTGAACTTCCTTTGGTCCCATTCCTTTGTATCCCCCTGTTTGTACCCTTTGGAATGGTAATGTTTACCTTGTGCCATTGAATGTTGGGAATATTTAGCTTTGTTTTCATTTATACAGGGGGTTATAGCTAAGAGTTTGCCATAGATCTCAGTGGAGACTTGGAACTTGAACTTTCAGCAATGCTGAAACTGTTAGGACTTTAACAACACTTGGAGATGGACTAAATGTCTTTTGCAGAGAGGACGTACATGAGTCTTTGGGGGGCCAGATGTGGAATGTTGTGGTTTGTTTAAATGTCTCCCCAAAGCCTCATTCAGTCATGGAGGCAACTGAGTCTAGCATTTGTGATTGGTTCATTTTCTAGCACTGGGATTGGTGGTGTGAGTGCTGCACCCACCCAGGGATGGGTAAACTGGCATACAATATAAGGGAGGGAAAGAGGTATGCTTTCTCTTTTTTTTTTGCCCTGTTCTCTCTTGCCACCTGCAGCTGCCGTGAATGGTTGCCCCTCAGCCGTGCCACTCTGCCTTGGAGCCAGCTGAGTACGAACTGAAACATCCAAAAACTGTGAGCTAAATAAACCTTTCCTTCCCTAATTTTGGGCATCAGGTATTTTGTCTCAACAACGAGAAAAAAGTAACCAAGATAAATGATATGGAAAAAGTCTGCCAGACCTCAGAAAAAAGGCAAGCAGGTATAATGCACCAGTATTAGATTTCTATGAAGCCCATGAATTCAGGAAGAGGGATTTGTACAAGACGGAGCCCATATTCATAATCAACTGAAAGGAGTGTTTTGATGGAGACTTTACTAAGGGCCTGTGGCTTTCACGTAGCTGCTGAGTTTACTGTTACTTTTCTAGAATTCATTTTGTCACTTCTGACAACCTGGATGAATCTGGCAGACATGATATGAAGCTCAGTAACCCAAGCATGTGCTCTACTGCTGACCTACACCCCAGCCCTACTATCTTTCATTTTGTCCTGAGCCCTACTGCTGAGGAGATTGGAGAATTTCATAGTGAGAGGTTTTAGGAATAATAGAAAAACATGATTCATTCCTATTTCCTGCTTAACTTTCTTAATTTCCACATCCCTTTAAAATGACTCTAATATTTTATTCTGTACTTGCATGCTCAAATAATAACTGTAATGTCCATTTGTAAGAAGCCATTGAATTTTCCCATTGTTTGTTTCCCTTGATAAACATTTAGAATTTTTTGGGGTGGGGAGGGATGCTGGGGTGGAACTCAGGGCATGGTGTATGCTGAACATGTGCTTTACCACATTCAGCTTTAACAGTGTAGTTTTATGTCATGATTTTACCCTTCTGTTACATCTGAATATCCTGTCTTCCCCAGTTATTCTTAAGCATTAAAAATCTGAAAGTATGTTATTAGCATTGGCTTTTGTGACAAGAATTTAAAGATGCTCCCTGTCCTCTGAGGCAGAGGCTGAGGAGAAGAGGGAAGAGGCCAGGGGAGGGTCAGTTTTATAAGCATTACATGTAGACTCTGATCATGTTTGGACCTAGAAATATGCAGACTCAAAAATGGCAGTGAACTGAATCTCTCTCTTCCCCTCTGTATCCTCTTTCTTTCTTTCTTTCTTTCTTTCTTTCTTTCTTTCTTTCTTTCTTTCTTTCTACCAGCTCCACCAGCCCTGCCCTTTGGGCTTCCACTCTGACCCACCCCAGAGTGGTCTCAGGACCCCAGTTTCCTCTACAGGGATGGGGGGCCAGTGCAGAGCACTTGGAGGAAGCCAACTGTAAAGAGAAGTGCTTGGTTTTGAATTGGGCATAAGGAAGTCTTCTAGAACTTTCTTAGGAATATGCACTGTTCCTCCCCTCGGCAAAGGTAGCATTCAGGGAGAGGTGCAGATGATTTACAAGGATGTCACAAGAGTGTGGAGGGGAAAGATGTGCAGCAGCCCTAAAGTCAGAGGTAACACAGAGTTCGTGAGTGTATAAATCACTGGGGAGAAAGACCAGGAATAGGAGTAGAAAATGTGTCTGGGGCTGAGGAGTAATTGAATGTGTTGAGCTGGGAGTGATTCTGTGTGTGAAGGCAATGCCCTACAGCACTCACGTAAGGACTCACCTTGCAGAGAACAGTACAGGGCCTGCAGGAGCACAGCCGGTGTGCATGCACCCAGCCTTCCAGGGACGATGCTTACACACAGACACCACCCCAAGCAAGCCTGGGCTCCTCAGCCCACAGCCCGTGGACTGGGGTCTGCCCTTCCTCTCTCCCAGCTCCTTTTGTCTCAGTTTTGTCCTCTCCTCACTTATGAAGGAGCCCAAGCAGAGGGAAGCCTGCCACCCAGGCAGGTACCTGGGCTCTGCGGTCCCACCTTGGTCCAGGGCAAGCAGGAGGAGCCGTTGGTCAGGAAGCATTGCTCAGCACTCATGGCCTCCCTGGCTTAGGGCTCCATGCTTCAAGGTCAGGGCAGCTGAGGCCCGGTGGACATAATTCACAGACCCACTTATTCCCTCACTGTGTCACTCTGTTGCCTGTTTCTGAGCACCCAGGGTGGGCACGGACCCATGCCAGGCAGGTCATCTCCACTGGTGCCATGTTCTTCAACTAAGCACATCCAAGGACAACTGGGCAATTTTCACTACAGTTCCCATAACCACTAGGGAAATGAGCATTGCCGGTAACCCAGACCTGCTGACGAGGCTGAGGAGAATTCCTACAGATCTCTCCCACACTCCCCTGCTAAGACAGCCTGTGGATTTTGCTATTGGTAACGTGAAAACTATCAATATTTGCTTATTGCTTTGGGTGTGTGTTTACCGCATTTTAAGTCTAGAAAGTATTCTGTAGGTAAAAAATTTTGAGTGGCTTTCAGTCTGAAAATGAACAAACACTGAGCTAGACAGCCATATAGTCATTCAAGTAACACATACTGAGCACCACCAGAAGCATTGTCTCTATGCCAAGCAGGATAAAACAAACAAGCAAATAAAACCAGAGACAGGCCTGGCGCCCATGTAAGGGAGCTGGTATTCTGGTAGAGGAGTCAGATGTCCCCAGAACTGCATACCTGTGACTTTCAGTTATCATCATGTGACAAACAGGCCGGATGGAGATTAAGGTGAATAAAGGAGGTGGTGGCCAACAAAGGAGAAACCCCACTGCTCTCAGCAATCTCATTGCTGTTAGACGGTGAGACTGAAACCCAGCTTCTTAACCTTTTTCTCATGGTCCCCATATTTCTAACCCTATCATCTCTGGGAAAACAAACAGGCTTCCTACTTTTTATTAAACAAGTCACAGAGTTATGGAGAGGTGAGAGAAATGGGTCTAGAGTACAGGGTAATAGCAGGGACAGTTTATCCACAACCAATACAGAGAGGCAGTGGTTTTGGACAGAGTCACCAGGTGAATATGGACACAGGGTGGTAGGGGTGTGAGGTCCCCTATTCTAAAGCTTTCCATATCCTCAGTGAAATTGAGCCAAGCCATCAGGTAATTGGTGTTTGAGATGAGGAATATAGGCATGAAATACCTGTTCAGGAAGCAAGACAGTGAATGTTGTCTATGAAACAAGGGGGAACCAGCAGGATAGCACGGCTGTACATGAAGTACGCAGGCACGGATGGAGGGCGAGACTACTGACTGAAACTAAAGCAAGTTATACATAGCAAAGCAATGAATAAGAATATCTAAGATGTTAAAGTACCTTGGATAAGGCATTAGCAATAACAATCGATCTTTAAAAATGACATATTTTAAGATAAGCCTAAATTTTTTATTTTCCAACTCTGTTAAATGTATCAGTAAGATCACTTTTAAGCTCTATCAAAATGACTGTATACAAAAATCACAGCTTTTGAACATGGACTAATTGCCAAAGCTGGTCATAGTTACTTAGCTGGAAAACCGACACGAATAAAAGGCAGCAAGTCAGCACCGCAGATAAGCGCAGCAGGTGGGAGAATAAGAAGAGTAGTGAGAGGGGGCTGGCTAAGCCCAGACTGTGGCCCCGCGCGGAGGCTGGCTGCACGTAGAGTGACTGTGGCCACACCCAGAGCAAAGGTGGCCGTGGAAGGCAGACTGTGGCAACGTAGGCTGGGGGTGTCTTCTCTTTGTGACTGCCATGGTGCAGATGCGGGGGTGGTCCGGACATGGCCGGGACAAGGGGACACTCCAGAGCTGAGGTCAGGAAGGGCAAAGTGAACATGTGAATGGAGAGAGCAGGAAGTGGGGAGGGAGACGTGGTCCAGAGGGAGAGAAGTGATTGGAGAGGCACACAGCTACTCACCACCAACACACTCACCGCTCTCCAAGGTCACCTTCAGTTTCCACGCGGGCTCTTGAGACCTGATGCTTATTCTGCTAAATTTCACGACAGCTTTTTCCGGAATGGGCAATAATATCTCAGCATGATCTATATGCCACCAAATCACTTGACCTTAAATATGGCCCTGCTAAATCTGAAAGGCATTCCAGGGACTGTTCAATTTACCGCGCACGCCGATGGTGCTCCGCTGTATAGGCCTATATAACAAAGAACTACTTTAGAGTAGTTGGGAAGACCAACTATGAGGGGGTTCCCACAGGCCCTGCCTCCCGTCCCCTTTGACTTTGTGGAATCTTTTCCCTTTGAGCGGGCAGGAACTCGCTTGCAGCCATCAGCCTTTGACAGAAGCAAGGGCTCATCACTACTGTGACTGAATGTGATGTGGAGGTTACCTTGCTAGTAGACTATGGGCTGAGGCTGGGACTTCCTCTTTCGCAGGCTTTGAAGAAGTAGGTGGTCATGTGAGTTGGCCTGGATGAGGACCAGGATGGAAAAACTGTGGGTGCTGCCTGCTGTGAGTGACCCCAGATGACAGTGGCAAGAAGCCAGCCGCCTCAGTTTCATGGCCAAGTAGGCACATTTTGCCAGAAGCTGGTGGGATCTGGAAGTAGATTCCTCTCCGCTCAGGCCTCCAGGTGAGAGGAACTCGGGGCAACACTCTGTACCCTTGCAGGGGAAGCAGGGCCTGAACTGCTAACCCACAGCGACTCTGGGATACTGGGTGTGTACTCTTTAACCTGTTAAGGTTGTGGTTCTTGGCTCTATAGCAAAGGATTGATAACAGTGGCCCACATTCTGTACTTACTTTCTTGCTAGTGTGTGTGTGTGTGTTTCAGTACTGGGGATTAAATCCAGGATCTTTGCACCGAGCTACCACACTATCCCTTTTAAATTTTTTAAATTCTATGTTTTCATTTTATTTTATTTATTTATTTATTTATTTTTGTGGCTCCGGGGATTGAACTCACAACCTCGTGCCTGCCAGACAGGCACTTAAGTCACTGAGCCAAACTCCCAGCCCTGGTTTTTTGAGGCAGGGTCGCACTGTGTAGCTCAGGCCGGCCTTGTGCTCGCGTTGTAGCCCAAACCGGCTTCGAACTCACAACGCTCCTCCTACCTCAGCCTCCCAAGTGCTGGGATTAAAGGCATGCACCACCATGCCCAGCTTAAATTCTATGTTTTTATTTTAAAAAGCAAAGTAGAAAAAAAGGATAGAAATGATACAGAATTAAAAAAAAAAAAGAAGTAGGAAATTAATACTAGTTAATATATTGTTATCTTAGAAATAGTTGTTCAGGTTACAAAATCTAGGCACAAAAAGGATCAAACAAACAATGACAGTGCAGACTGTTCTTTTAGATGAATGAACAGAGATTAGTAGTATAGTTATCTATCTTGCATACATATACATACATGCATTTATATATGTATACCTACATGCATGTAATCTTTTCCTTTCTTCCTTTTCTCCTTTCCCCTATCCCAGTTGTTCTTTCCTTTTGAGCACTTTCTTTCCCTCTCATTATTACAATATCCATTGTATATTTTGGATCTTATTACTCTTTCAGATTTTATTTTTTATTTTTTTCATACTAGGGAGACAATTCAATATTTATAAATGTGAATTTCATTTATTTCACTTATGAATACAGTCTCAAGTTGCCTCCATTTGCCTATAAAAGCCTCAAGATTGTCTTTTTTTTAGCTGAGTAATATTCCATTGTATGAAAATACCACATCTTTTTTATCCATTCTATGGTTGATGGGCATTTTGGTTGTTTCCAAGATTTAGCTATTATGAATTGTTCTGCTATAAACATGGGTGCACATATATCACTGTGGCATGACATTTTCAGTTTTTCTGGAAAAATACTCAGAAGGGGAATAGCTGGATTGAATGAAACTTCCAATCCTAGATTTTTGAGAAATCTTTAAATTCTATTTTGAGACAGGGTTTTGTCAAGTTTCCTAGATTGGGCTTGAACTGTGATCTCCTGCCTCAGCCTCCCAGAGTGCTGGGTTGCATTTCAAGTGATGCTTGCTGGAGCATCTCTCTTTCTCTGTTGGATATTTGAGTGGTCTTTTGGTGAGAAAATTTACGAGGGTTGTGATATGAACAAGTGTGCAGCTAATCACAAGCCAGTCTGAGAACAAGCATGTCCTCCTTGGAAGGAGCACAGCGGCTTCCCTAAGTGAGGAACTGCTTTAGCCCTAGCCCTTCCTTCCGTTCCCATCACGTGATCGCTGCTTGTCCCTTCCCTGGTCAGACTGCAGATTTCTGCCCACGTGGACCTGAGAATCCTGCTTGTTCTCCACATGCTGACGGGATAGCCCGAGTTTGTGTGGTAATGGGGTGGGGGGCGGAAGATGGATACATGCATGCACGGATGGATGGCACAGAGAGTCACCGCTACTGGTAAAAGAAAAAGGCTTCCGGTCATCCCGTCAAAGGTTCTCTACTCCTCCCGCCCCACGCAGAGGTCTCTGACTGGGTCCCCAATTAGTAAGTCTAATCTTCTTGTCTGCCTTTACCCCACTCGCAGCTGTTCGCTTATAAGCATGCCTCATGATTGGAAAACTAAAAACAACCGCAAATATCAAGATGTTTCATGAGAATGTGATGAAAAACCACTACATAAAATTCAGTGATGATTCTTCTTCTTGTGTGGGAAAACTACATTAGGAGACATGAGAAATAGAGAACTATACAAAATAGAACCAATAGCATGAATGCTCTTTAACGATCAAAATTAGACTGGCCATTGTTCTGATTTATGCCTCTTTTTATTGCAAACCAGCATGCCTAGTCCAGTGAAATCTTACAGTCACAAAGGAAAACTCAATGGGCCTTGTGGGATGTACACATGAACTGCCATAGAAAAAAACAGAATCATCAGCCTTTATTGCTCAAGCACCTTTTATCTCGACTGTGTGGACATCCCAGCAGACCTGTGATTATCCTAACCACAAGTGTTGAGAGCAAATTAGTTCATTTGGGAATTCATTATTGACACAGAATTTAAAATTTAGTTCAATACTGAATTTCTAAATGAATCTCTGCATCATGTAAGATTACCTAGTTCTGGTTTACCTCAGGACGAGAAGCAGCAGAAGATGATGGAAAGACGCAGCATGTACCAATCCCTCCAGGAACAGTATCCTGACAAGTAAGAAGGGCCACACCTCTCAGGGGGTCACACAGAGACCTTTTCCTAGTGAATAATAGACCACTGCTCAAAAGTGCTTTGTGAAAAAATATGAAACTACCATCAGTCTCTAACTTCATCATGTAATTATTTCTGCAGAATAATAAAACTTTGAATTCTGAGTCTTGACTCTTCCCACTGGACAAAATGTTGGCAAATGAAAAAACCTGTGTTTTATATCATCTACCTATGCTTATCTTCCAGCTTCACGTGGAAATGACCTTAAATTTTCTACAGCTTGGAACAGTGTCTGATTTACTTTTCAGACTTTGGAGAAGGGGAAGATTATATACCTGCTCTTTTAATTGCTGTTCTATTTTTTATATGTGTTATTCGGTATCTTTTTAAAATACGGTTTTTCTAAATGGAAGTAAAAGTTAAATACGTAGGAAAGATAATTATAACAGGATAGAGAATTCCAACCCCCTGACTCTTATCAAAGTAGGATGCAGGAGAAAATATTTAGTAAGTCAAAGGGCAGACACAGAGGACAGACAAAGATTGCAAGTATAAGAATGCACTATGTCGAGACAGTGAGTGGTGTTTGATATTAATAAGTAAGGTTTGTGTGTCTGATAGACTTTTTACCATCTGGAAGGCTGTCTTTCTCTTTCACTCCCTATCAGACATACAGAGAACAGCCAAGAATGTGCGGAGAACACCCACTGGTAACAGAGCCAGATGCCAAATGGAGAGAGAAGAGTGAAAGGGGAGGGGATAATGAATGAGATTTGAAAAGATGAAGCCTGGTTCTGTGCACATGCTTGGGTGCATACACACACACACACACACACACGCAATACACACACACTCCTCCCTCACTCTGACAGCATCCACAAAGCTGTCCCTGGCCCATCTGCCCTAGTCTTGCTGGCTTCTCTGCAGCATTGTGAACATTCCAGCTCTCTCCTGCCTCAGGACCTTGGCACTTGCTTTCCTTCTGTTTGGAACATTCTTTCACAAACACCCACACAACTTCTTCCTTCATTCCCTTCATGTCCCTGCTCAAATGTCATCTTACTTTTGAGGCCCTCCTTGATCTCTTCATAGCACCCCACAATACTGACAATCTGTACACATATAGCTGTATAGATATTGACATAAATATGCATACGTTATGGGTGTATTTAACAAGTATTTATGCATACACACAAATACTGTTTTTCACGTATTATTTAGGCTGCAAGCTGCAGAAAGGCAGGCCATTTCTTGAGAATTGAAAAAGTACATAGCTCACTGGAAGTGCATGGGGGGAGAGTGAGTCTGTGGAGGACACTCCTACCCTGCTCACCAGCCGAGGCGTGTCAGGTGGAGATGGGAGGCAGTGCATGGGAGGTGGAAAGAATATTCTGTGCCATCCCCCAAGCTCTGCGTGTTTCTGTTTACATGCTTGTCACTTAAAACTAGTGCCTTTTGTTTATTGACAAGTTGTGTCTTATATTCTTTCAAAATTTAAGGATGTAGCTGGAGTTATAGAATCACATCAAAGAAGTTTTTACTAATACAATCCACATGTCACTTGGAAAGAGCCTAAGTCAACAGGGGTATAATTATCATGCTGATGTTCTGTGTGCACCTCCATTTTCCTTTTTGATTGCAAAAAGCCCCTGACATAGCTACATGGGACTGGGACTGAACTTGGAGCTTTTGCACTGAGCTGCACCTTGTTGAGGCTATATTAATTAGGTATGTTAAGTAAAATATATGCTTTGCTATTTCTTGAAAATGAAACATATAACTATAAAGGACTTCTTTAATACAATAAAAATCAAGATTATTTACTCACATGACGTCCCCTTTAAAACATATGCATCTTAACTGGAAACTAATAGACACCTCTTTACCTTTTAGTTCATTTGAATTCAGATCAGTATTAGTAATACACTGTTTGAAAACTGTGGGAAAAGCTGACATTTCATTGCAGCTTGTTTGTTTCCTCTTCAAATTTAAGCAGCAAACAAGCAATTTGGAAACAATCCAAAAACTAATTGCTCTTTGGAGGGAGGTGCTGGTAAATCCAGCCATAAGAGAAATACTTTTTAAAGCCACTGATTCATGTGGACTGTGTATTTTTCAAACAACTCTTTGGTTTAATTCTGCAGGAATTTCAGAAAGTAAGCTCTTCAGAATCTCTGCCCTGCTGGTTATTTTTAAAGCAATAATGAAACAAAATAAATAATTCACCAATTTTCTACTGTGAATTCTGATAGGAAGAAATGTCTTGTACAGAAAATGAAACGTCTGTACACTAAAAACCAGAATTTATATGAAATACTTTAGCCATGTACTTTTACTGCTTAGCCTGGCAAGAGTAGAGTCGTCCTAACGGTGAAATAAAAAGGAAGATAAAATGGGACGGGAATTAGCATCTGTCAGCTGGCACTCAGTGAGTTGTGTGTCCTTTTAAATTTAAACCCTCATTTTTGAGAAAGTTTTAAATCAGCATTCTTTACATGTGAAAAGATATTCATAGCTCTGCTTACCACCTGAGAAATAGCAACAAGTTAAAATATTTCCTTGCCCTCAAAATACGCCAATGATAGTGCCTATGAAAAATTAAAGCTTGCCGCGGTGCCAGCGTAAGACTGTGGGTTGCTGCTGCTCAGAGCTGAAGGGGCTTCCGCACTGCCTTTGCATCCTTGCTGGGAAAAGCTGAGCAAAGGCTTGTGTACCCCTACCTGCTTACACTGTCCTCTTCCCATCACTGGCATGTAAACCACACTTACCTCTGACTGCCACCTTCTCTATCAGTCCTATCAGTCTTGCTTTCAGGTGAAAGAACCAAATGCATGAATATCACATCATGTATCTGGAAGCATGACTTCAGACTATCTCAGCTAACATTCTAGAGTCACAATGGAGAAATTAGCTTCAGTCTCTTTGGTGAGACAGTAAAGGATCACCTGGCCTCTTTCCTTGGTGAGGCAACCTACCAAACAAGTGGTGAGCGACACTGCCTGACTGAGCTAACGCACAGCTGGAGAAAACACATATCAAGGATCGCTGTATGATTTGCAGTGCAAACTGAAAATAAGATCAAATGCAGGAAAAAAGTGAAGTTGAAAGTACTAAAATATGAAGCTTTTTTATTTAAAATATTTTGTTGCTTCATAAGTCTAATATGGCTAATTGTGATACATAAGTAACAAAATTCACTTGTAAAACTATTTTTAATGTCATAATTCTATATAATGCAAAATAACAGTACTTTATTAATGTAATATTTCATTGTTCTTTTGGGCTTATTATTCTATTACCTCATTTTTGCTAGAAACTTTACTTTTAATGCTTTAATATTTTCAATAAACTTTGTGTTTGAAGATCAATTTTGAGATCACGGCAAAACTGAGTAAAGACACAGATTTCCCATGTGATCCCTCCCCTCACACCTGCACAGCTTCCCTCATTGTTAGTGAAGTCGTTAGGAGCAGGAATCCCAAAGTATGCCACTCTGGCATAAGGATTATTTCAAATTTCGTAAGAAAGAGGAGATTCAGGGCAAACTCTCTGCTTTCTTCCTATCTGCTTGAAAAAACTGCATACATTTCCTTTTTGAAGGTGCCTCCTTCCTTACCTGGAAGTAATTATACTTGAGTCCATAAGCCAAGAAGAATTTACACAAACACATCTCACTAAATAACTTTCATTTTACATTAGTTAACTGAATACTTGCCCACAATTTGCCACCCTCAGAAGCCTAAAACCTTTTCCTTTCCACACCCACACACACTCAAAAACATGTCCATGTGCCCACATATGTAAGATATAAAATGGTATAGCCATTTTGGAAGACAGTTTGGTGATTTCTTATAAAACTAAACAGATCGTTACCATTCAGTCCATTTTTTAAAAAGGAACAACAAAAACAAAATGAATAATTTATCAATTTTCTACTGTGAGTTCTACTAACGGAAAGAAGTGTCTTGCTAACAAAATGAAACACACAGACATTGACAACAAGAATTCAGATTAAATAATTTAACCTTGGACTTTCATTGTTCAGCCTGGCAAGGGTACAAAGCCTTCCGAAGAGAAAAAGAAATAGGACACTATGACAGGGGAGGAGGGGCTCTAATCCCTCTTTGAACTACTCATCATTAAATTTCTCCCATGCTATGCATGCCACTTATGCTAATAAACTTCTGTTTGTTTTTCTCTTGTTAATCCTTTTTTTTTCTAGTTTGCAGAGCTCCATCTGGAGAACCTAGGAGAGTAAAAAGAAAGGATTTCTCTCTTCTACATCAATTCCTCTGACCAGAGTGGTCCATCTGTTGCAAGTGATGAATCCACATTGATATGTCATTAGTACCCCAAAGCTCTAGTTTATATTAGAAACTCTATCTTGCACATTCTTTGGGTTTGGACAAAAGTGTAATGACACGTGTTCATAATCCTGGCATCGTAGAGCAGTTTCTCTGCCCTAAAACTCTGTGCTCTGCCTGTTCTTCCCTTGCTCCACTCCATCTCTGGCAACCAGAGATCTCCACTCCAACTACTCTCTCCATAGTTTTGTCTTTTCCAGAATGTTATATGGTCAGAGGCATAGATCACAGAGGCTTTTTTGATAGGCTTCTTTCACTTAGTAATATGTGTTTAGTGTCTTTCATATCTTTTTATGTCTTGATAGCTCATTTCTTTCTAGGACCAAATACTATCACATTGTTTGAATGTACCACAGTTTATTTATTCATTCATCTATTGATGGACATTTGTTTGATTCTATGTTTTGGCAACTATGACTAAAGCTACTATAAACAAATGTGCATGTTTTTGTGTAGATACAAATTTTTGTTCTTTTTCCATTAACACCAAGGAGCACAATTAATGGATCCCATGGTAAGAACCTGTTTAGTTTTGTAAGAAATTGTCACACAGTATTACAAAGTGGTCATGGCATTTTGCCTTCCTATTAGCAATCACAGCTTCTCCATGCCCTTGCCAGAAGTTGGTGCCATCAGTGCTCCAGATTTTGGCCATCCTGATAGGCAAGTTTCAGTATTTCATGGTTTCAGTTTGCATTTCCTGTATGATGTATATATGGAGCACTTTTCCACATGCCTATTTGCCATCTGCATATATTCTTTGGTGATGCACCTGTTAAGGTTTTTGGCCCATTTTTAAACTACAGTGGTTGTTTTCTTGTTGTTGCTGTTGAATAATTATTTTTTGTATTTTGGATAATAGTCCTTTATCAGATATATCTTTTGAAAACATTTTCCCTTAGTCTGTGATTTGTCTTTTCATTTGTCATAGTTACTTTTCACTGGCTGCTGAGACAGAATATCTGATGCTTGTGCATTTACTCTACTCGTTTGTTTGTCTCTTTTGCTTGTTGTCTTTGTTATGTATGTCTTTTTTTTAAAATTTGCTTAAATAAAAAAACAAATAAACAAAAAAACCCCCAGAATACCTGATGCCCAAAATTAAGAAAGGAAATGTTTATTTCTTACAGTTCTCAGGGGTCTCAGTCCATATTCAGTTGGCTCCAAGGCGTGGTGGGGCTGTCATTCATGGCAGCTGCAACAGCAAGATGTGAACCTGGCAAGAGAGAGAGAACATGCCTTCCTCCCACCCTTACACTGTATGTTGGTTCCACCCCTGTGTGGATGCAACACTCACATCACTGAGCCCAGCACCAGACAACAAATCAATCCCAAATGTAAGCCTCAGCCCCTTCCATGGTTACATGAGGCTTTGGAGGGGGACACAGGATTAAATTCATACATCATTGACAATGTCTTGCACAGAGCAGAAAAATTTAAATTTAATAAAATCTAGATCATCAATATTTTTCCCAAGGATCGGAGTAAATAATTAGGTTGGAAGTGACTTTAGAAGTCATGCAGGACCATAGCTTATGACCTTTTAGGAATTTATCTGGAATTGTGAAAGACAGATATTACAGACAATTGAAATGGGGCCCTCAAAAAGTCTGCAGACCTCTGGTCATGACCCCAGAGCTGAAGGTAATTGCCTAAGAGGCCTGCTTAGAGTCACAGCTGTACTGGCATTTTCCAAAGAGAGTGGGCATACAGCATGACAATCCTCTGAAATACCAATGCTTTCTGTGAGAGAAAATTCAAAAGTCAAACAAAAATCCAAAATATATTCTCTTGAGCAGTTAGACTAGTGTGTTTTCCAGGAGATGCTTAATAGAAGAAATGAAAACAAGACAAATTCAAGATGTGTGAGTATTTGCAAAGCAAATTCGTATTGTACACCAGGAATAACATTGCAACAAAACTTCGTCCTGATTTTTCTGCAAGTGAGTAAACCAAGTTTCTTTTGGCTGCAAATAGAAACATGGAAATGGGACAGATGACTGTTTATGCAGAAAGCATATTCTTTCAGTCTAGTTCTGCAACTTAGAGATATTAATAAAAAAACATATGGAGCAAACATTGAAACCCCCCTCCCCCAAATTGGAAAGATTTGAAAATAGCACTTCTTTCTTTGTTCTTCTACCAAACAGACAGTTAACATTTCTGTATCACCTATGCTAAACAGAAATTGCAAGTACGAAGGAGGAAAGTAAGTTGTTTGAATAGCTGTAGAAAAAAATCTCGGACTTTACTATGCTGTGTTAAGAATACAGGCTTTAGAGTCTAACATCCAAGTTTCATTGGTGACTCTGCTTTATGAGACCTTTGCATTTGCACTTGAGTTCTCAGAACCTCAGTTTGTTTCCTATAAACATGGAAAATAGAGTTGTATGTAGATTAAATGGAATGATATATATAAAATGCTTAACTCTATATCTTGGCATGTTAAGAAACAACTGTGCAAAAGTGTGCAAAGGAAAGAGAAAATTATTACAGACTTTGAGAATGAATAGGATAACACATTTGCATGTCGAATAAAATCAGGTACATTGGGATGGAAAATTTTGACGGGATGTGTCATAGACTTCAAAAAGAAAAAAGTGTGTACAAAAGAGAAGGTGAAAAAAGGGTAGAACAAAGAATGTGAGGTAAAATGCTGTATATAAAATTTTTTATTATCAATGGCAACCTATACATCTTTATAAGACTCAATTATAGATCTGTCTATTTTTAAGTGAAAAAAGACACAGAAAAGAAAGACAAAAAGCAAAAGAGACAAACAAAAAACAACAGCAAGTCCAAAACAGCAACATTATAGGTTTACAAAACAAGATAGGAACTTAACAATGGTTGCAATATTGCATATCATTACCTTCAGCTTGGCTGTTTACATTAACAGATATAGACATGTAAAATTGATCTAATCATATGAGTATTAACAGTTTTTTCTCAATAACTAATACATTCAGCAGTATAGTCATTTTAGCTATCTTACATATACATATATACAGATTTATGTCTTTTTCCTTTTCTCTCTTCTTTCCTCCTTTTCTCTTTCCCAATTACTTTTGCTCTTTGAGAAGTTTCTTACCCTCACACAGTATTTATTGTAGATTTAGGATCATATATACTGTTTCAGTATGTTACGCTAGGGATACAATATTATACTTACACATGTGGGTTTGACTTATCTCACTTATGAGTATGGTCTCAAGTTGTGTCCATTTACTTATAAAAGTCTCAATGCAATCTTTCTTAATAGCTGAGTAGTACTCCATTGTATAAAAATACCAAATATTTTTTATCCATTCCTTGATTGATGGGCCCTTGGGTTGTTTCCAAGATTTGGCTATTACAAATTGGGTTGCCATAGACATGGGTGCACCGTGGTATGATGTTCTCAGTTCTGGGAAAATGCCCAGAAGGGGGATAGCTGGGTCAAATGGGATCTCCAATCCTAGTTTCTTGAGGAATCTCCACACTGACTTCCACAGTGATTGCACCAGTCTACACTCCCACCAATAGTGGAGAAGAGTTCCTCTTTCCACACAGCTCCTCCAGCATTTGTTATTGGTTGATTTTTTAATCTTGGCCATTCTTTCTGGAGTGAGATGGAATCTCAGTGTTGTTTTAATTTCATTTCCTGAATGACCATTGATGGTGAACATTTTTTCATATATTTAGTTGCCATTTGTATTTCTTTCTCTGAGAAGTGTGTATTCATCTCAGATGCCCATTTTTGGACTGGCTCCAAAAGAATTTTAGGGGACTACCTTTTTAAATTCTTTATGTGTTTTAAATAGAAGTCCTTTGAGGGCAATTGGCTAAGATATTTTCCCAATTCGTGGGTTTTATTTTCACTCTGTTGGAGATTTCTTTTGACATGTAAAAACCTTTTAATAAGACAAGATCCCAGTTGTTCATTCTGGGAAGTAATTCCCATGCAGTTTGATTTTTATTCATAAACTCTCTGCCTACTCCTATGTCATCAAGATTTTACCTACTTTGTCTTCCAGAAAATTTAGTGCCCCTTTTAATATTCAGATCTTTGATCCATTTTGACTTTATTTTAGTGCATGGTGATAGGCATGGATCTAGTTTTAGTTTTCAGCATATGGAAAGCCAGTTTTTCCAGCACCATTTGTTAAAGAGGCTATCTTCCTTCCAATGTACATATTTGGCCCCTTTGTCAAAGATGAGGTGGCTGAGTGTGTTTGTAGTTGTGGTTGTATCTTCTAATCTATTCCATTGATCTTCAGGTCTGTTTTATTTCAGTGTCATGCTGATTTTATCACAGTAGCTTTGTAATATAGTTTCAAGTCGGGGATTGTGATGCCTCCTGCCTTCCCTTTGTTGCCCAGAATTGCCTTTGCTATTCTAGGTCTCTTCTGGTTCCAGATGAATTTCAGGACTGATTTCTTTAGCTCTGCGAGGTATGCAAGTGGTATTTTGATTGGGATTGCATTAAATCTGTATAACAATTTTGAGAGAATAGCCATTTTCATGATGTTTGTTCTTCCCCTATCCATGATCAGGGAATATCTTTCCATTTTCTGAAATTCTCTTCGATTTCCTTTTTCAGAGTAATGTAAATTTCACTGTATAGATCTCTTACTTATTTTGTTAGATTGATTCCTAAGTATTTCATTTTTTTGGATGCTAGAGTGAAGGGTGTGGTTTCCCTTATTTCTCTCTCAGTGTCTTTATTGTTTGTGTACAGGAGTACTATTGATTTTTGAGTGTTGACCTTGTATCCAGCAACATTACTGAATTTGGTTATTGCATCTAGATGTCTTTCAATGGATTTTTGGAGGTCTTCTATGTAGGGTATCATGTCATGTGCAAAGAGTGATAATTTTACTTCTTCCTTTCCTATCCTTATTCCCTTTATTTCTTTCTCTTGTCTAATTGCTCTGGCTAATATTTCCAGAACTATATTGAATAGGAGTGGTGATAATGGACATCTTGTCTTGTTCCTGATTTTAGGTTGAAAGTTTTCAGTTTTTCTCCATTTAGTAAGATGTTGGCTGTTGGTTTATTATATATGGTTTTCACCAGGTTGTGGTAGAGACCATGCATTCTAATTTTCTGTAAGGTTTTTATCATGAATGAGTGTTGGATTTTGTTGAAAACTTTTTCTGTATCTATTGAGATGATCATGTGGTTCTTGTCCTTGACCCTGTTGATATGGTGTATTACATGTATTGATTTGCGTATGTTGAACAATCCCTGCATTCCGGGGATGAATCCCACTTGATCATGGTGTATAATCTTTATGATAACTTGTTGTATTCTATTTGCCAGTATTTAATTGAGGATTTTTGTATCTATGTTCATTAGGGAGATTGCCTGTAATTTTCTTTTTTGGTTGGGTCTTTCTCTGGTTTTGGTATTAGGGTAATACTTTCTTCCAGGAATGAGTTAGGAGACTTGCTTCCCTTTCAATTTCATTAAAGAGTTTGAGGAGTGCTGGCATTAAGTCTTACCTAAATTTCTTGTAGAATTCAGCAGTGAATCCATCAGGGCCTGGGCTTTTCTTTGTTGGTAGGGTTATAATTACATTTTCAATTTTGTTAGCTGAAATTGGGTTATTCAGCAGTTTTACATCTTCTTGATCTAGCTTTGGTATTTCATAGGTTTCTAGGAATCTGTCCATTTCTTCTGTGTTATCGAATCTATGTGAGTAAAGGTCCATTTCTTCTGTGTTATCAAATCTATGTGAGTAAAGGTTTTCTTCTGTATTTCCACCGGGTCTGTAGTGATTTCACCCTTTTCATTTCTTATTGCATGGTTCTGAGTTTTTTCTTTCCTCTTCTTGATAAGGTTGGCTAGGGATTTATCAATTTTATTTACTCTTTCAAAGAACCAACTCTTCAATTCATTGATTCTTTGTATTGTTTTCTTAGTTTCAATTGCATTAATTTCTGCTCTAATCTTAATAATTTCCTCCCTTCTTTGGGCTTTGAACTTGACTTGCTCTTCTTTTTCTAGAAGTTTGAGGTGCATCATTAGGTTGCTTATATGTATCCTTTCCATTATTCTGATGTGGGAGTTTAGTGCTATAAATTTCCCTCTTTCATTGTGTCCCACAGGTTCCAGTAATTTGTATTTGCATTTTCATTTGATTGTAGATATTCTTTAATTTCTTCCTTAATTTCTTCTGTGACCCATTGATTGTTTAGGAGAGTATTACTTAATTTCCATGTGTTTATGAGGTTCTTGTTGGTTTCTTTGTTATTAATTTCCAATTTTACTGCGCTGTGGTCAGATAATATGCATGGAATTATTTCAGTTCCTTTGCATTTACTTAAGCATGTTTTGTGGACTAGTATGTGATTTATTTTAGAGAATGATCCATGTGCAGCTGAGAAGAATGTGTATTCTGATGTTGATGGGTGGAGCACTCGGTACACATCTGCTAGGTCCATTTGTTCACAAATTTAATTCAGTTCTGTTATTTCTTTGCTGATTTTTTGTTTGGTTGATCTGTCTTTCTGTGACAGTGGGGCATTAAGGTCCCCTGTTATAACTGTATTATTGTTTATTTGGTTTTTCATGTCTACTAAGATTTGTCTTAAATAGCTAGGTGCTCCCATATTTGGTGCTTATATATTTATGATTGTAATCTCTTCCTCTTCAAGTTTTTCCCCTAACAAGTATGTAGTGACCTTCTTTATCTCTTTTGATCATTCTTGGTTTGAAGTTCACAGTATCTGCAAACATAATAGCTACCCCTGCTTTTTAATGGGTTCCTGTTGCATGGAGTATTGTTTTCCATCCTTTGTGAGTTTCTTTTTGAGTTAAATGTGTTTCTTGTACACAGCATATTGTTGAGTTTTGTTTCTTAACCCACTCTGCTAGTCTGTTTCTTTTTATTGGTGAGTTGGGACCATTTACATTGATTGATATAATTGATATATACTGACTCATCCCTGTCATGATATCTTTCTGTTTTTGATTTTCTACATTTTCTGTCTAATTATTTGCCCTACTTAGTGGTTTCCTTTTGTTGTTGTTCTTAAGATTGTAGTTATCTTTGTTTTTTTCTAGAGTGTCTTTCAGTACTCTTTGTAGTGTTGGTTTGGTGGCCATAAAGTTCTTCAGTTGTTCTTTGTCATGGAAGTATCTTATTTCTCCATCAAATTTTAAAGATAGTTTTGCAGGATACATCAATCTAGGTTGAAAGTTGTTTTCTTTCAGGATTTGAAATACTTCACTCCAAGCTCTTCTTGACTCGAAGGTTTGTGTTGAGAAGTCTGCCATGATTCTGATGGACTTTCCTTCATAGGTGATCTGTTTCTTTTCTCTGACAGCTTTTAGTATTTTGTTCTTGTGCTGTATTTCTGATACCTTAATTATTATACGTTTGGGGGAAGATTTATTTTGGTTATGGTTAATTGGGGTTCTGTATGCCTCACTTACCTGTATATCAGATTCTCTATTCTCTTCCCATGTTTGGAAAATTTTCTGCTATTCTTTCTTTATTTTTTTTAATGGCACCAGAGATTGAACTCACAACCTTTTGCCTGCCAGACAGGTGCTTAAGCCACTGAGCCAAACTCCTGGCCCTGTTTTTTTGAGGCAGGGTCACACTATGTAGCTTAGCCTGGCCTTGTGCTCACATTGTAGCCCAAGGTGGCCTTGAACTCACAATGTTCCTCCTACGTCAGCCTCCTGAGTGCTGGGATTAAAGGTGTGTGCCACCACACCTGGCTTCTGCTATTATTTCTGCAAATAGTCTTTTCAGGTCATTAGTATTGACCCCAACTTTTTCACTAATGCCTATTAATCTTATGTTATTTCTCTTGGCATCATCTTGCAGCTGTTAAATTGTTTTTTCCTGGTTCCTTGTTATTTTTAAGAGATCTTTTCTTTCGTGATTGTAAGCTCCCATGCTATCTTCAAGGTCTGAGACTATCTTCAGCTTCATTCAAGCAGTTTTGCCAGCTTTCAATGGAATTTTTTATTTCCTGAATTTCCCTTTGAGTCCGTTTCATGCATTCTATTTGTGTCTTATTTTGTTCATTGAAAGTTTCCGTCATTTTCTTATGTTCTTGTACTTTTTTATCTTGATCTTCTTATATACACTCAGCAGTTCTTTCATAATGATTGTCATTTTATTTTTTAGCTGAGAGATTATTTCTCATTTGAGTTCCTCTATAGCTTCATGAAGTTGTTTCTTTACTTCAGTTGCTATCATTTCAGAAAGTTCTGTTGTGTGATTTCCAGTGTCTTCCATTTCAGTGTCTCTTAGGTTTGTTCTCAGTGGGCTGGGGGACTGAGACTGTCTTTTGCTCTTTCATTTTGTCATTTTCTTCAGGGACCTGTGTGGCTGGGCAGGCACCCTCCCGATGGATTGCACTGGGACACTGTGCTGGGTAGAGCTTCAATCCTCCAATATCCCCGTGGCTAGTTGGGGCACACCCCCACACTATGGCACTGGATCCTTGTGTTCTGTGGTCTGTGAGGCTGACCATGTGTTGCCCTGATGTACTTTGTTGGGTTGCCCCAGGATGCTGGGCTGGACAAAGTTTGTATCCTCCCTGTGGCTAGCAGGGCCACACCCCTTGAGATTGTTGCTGGGGCCTGAAACCTGGCTGTGTAGCATTCAGAACCTCTGCAACCCAGGTGGCTAGCAGAGATGCACCCCTGGGGTGTTTGGTGGACCTTCCTCCCTACTGGGTCAGAGTCAGAGTCCCCAGGATCCAGGCAGTCAGGGGGAGCATACCCTGGAGGGTGGCACCACCAGGACCTTGAGTCTGGCTGCGAGGAGTTCAGAGCCTCTGGAGTGAGGGGCAAGCCCAGGAGTGCCCCTGGTGTAAGGTGCTGGTGCCTTGCTCCTCCCTGGGTAGAGTTTGCAACCTCTAGGACCTGCCTTGCAGCCTCACCCCTGAACGATGGAGATCGCACCTTGTGTTCTAATGGGCAGAGCTCAAATCCTCCAAGGCCCTGCAGCTACACTGACTACTCCCTGATGAGTGGCTCTGGGGCTCTGGGGCTCTGGGCTGGGCTGGGCTAGGTACCTCTGTGTCCTGTGAGGCTGGCCGGGCATTCCCCTGATGGATCATGCTGGGATGCTGGGCGGGGCAGAGCTCAATCCTCTGTGCAGCTAGTGAGGTCTTATTCCCTGAGTGTGTCACTGGACACACTGCCTTACTGGGTGGGGGTCAGAATTCCTGGGACCCAGGTGGCTAGGTAGAGCACACCCTAGAATGTGGCACCACCAGGACCTTGAGTCTGGCTGTGAGGAGTTCAGAGCCTCTGGAGTGCAGGGCAAGCCCAGGCGTGCCCTGGACATAAGCTGCTAGTGACTGGCTCCTCGCTGGGTGGAGTTCACAACCTCTAGGACCTGCCATGAGGCCACACCCCTGAACAATGGAGTTTGTGCCTTATGTTTTCATGGGCAGAGCTCAAATTCTCCAAGGCCCTGCAGCTACGCTGGCTGCTCCCTGATGAGCGGCTCTGGGACTCTAGATCTGCCTATTTTTAATGTGAAAATTTCTCATTTAGAATGATAAAATCACCATATAATAAAGGCAAAATGGAAAGACTATTAGTGAATAATGTTGTTTATAAAATAATGCACCCAGATAAATGTCAAGGTAGGATAAGAAGTATTGCTCATTCACAGCTCATAATTAACAGAAAGCCCTGGAGAGGCAAGATGTTGTGGTACAAAGGTTTTTGTCATTTCTATAAAGATGTTCATTTGATCCGCTATTTTACAACAGTTGATTATGTGCAAGTACAATTCATCTACCCTGCATAATATTTCAAAGCCATTAGAAGTACACAGAAATGATTTCTGGGGTCAGTGGGTGGAGGGAGGCACAACTATGAAATCCTAGTTTCAAATACCTAATATTCAAATTCAAAATGTGTTTCTGTTCCTTCTGATTGTTAAAGTGTCTCAGTGCATATGTGTGCTTAACCCTGCAGGGGAATCTGGAGGAACAGTATCATCTGAATCAGAGTAGGTTGCCTAGGAAGGGAGGTCAATTCCATCCTGGTTTGGTGGCCTTTTGCAAGACCAAAGTCATCATAGCCAGCCTTGCTAGACTCATGGTCCCATGCTTGATTGGGTTGCCAAGTATTGACCTGAAAGGAAGAGACAAACAATACTGTGTCTGGTTCATGTGCTCCAGGTCCAGAACAACACACAGTGCAGGCTTAGAAGCCCACTGGCCAGGGGGAGCTTCTCAGGAAGAGGGCACAGAACTCTGGAGCTGAGGCTGGGAGGAGGGAGGCAGCCAACCGTGTGAAGCCACCCTATCTCTGCCCTAACTCTGCCTGTTCAGGAGATGTCTTTGTGAAAGAAGATGCCCGCCCAGTCAGTATACTTCCGTTTGTTAGTTGTCCAGGTGACAATTCCTGTTCCAGTTCTGGTTTCTCCTGTCTCTTAGAAATGGCTGGTCACTATGATGCATATTACAAGAACCAATCCCTAATTGACAAGCCCTTCTGCTTCTGTACTTCCTGCCTGCTTATCTCATATAAGCCCTAGATCACCAGAGATAAGGGCCTGACATTTTGGGAATGATCCTGATTGATCCCTGTTGAAGTAAATAAATCTGCCTCTAAATCCTGGGTGTTGTTTTGATGTTTCTGTATGCTATAGCATCTTTGATATCTTTACTATAATCACAAAGCAATTAACATGAAAGCTGTTTTTGAGACACAGGAATAATTAAATGCCTGGTTAGTAATGGATACTGTTGCTACCACATCTTTACCTACGCCTTCAGTCACTCTCCCTAGCCTGGTGATGGAGCCCCCTTCCACCATCCTTGGTCCTGTCATGTTCAAGAGGGTAAGAATCATGTGGCCAGGACCATGATGGCAGAGGTGTGGGCTACTCTGTTCCCACACAGGACACCAGCCCTGTTGCTTTCAGGAATGCTTGGAACCCTCACTTTGCACACACTACAAGATTTACGATGAGTTTTAAAGACATTTGATGCTTTTATTCCTTAAGATCCTAAAAATAATCTCATCCAGATTAAGTGGTGGGCACACCAACACAATGATTACAAGTTGTGCTCAAATAATCACTATCACCAGCACATATAACAAATCCCTTGGATCAGATCAGAAAAGACTAGAAAACTATGTCACTTAAGGCAGTATCCTCAATATAGAAATATTGAAAGAGGAAAAGTTTGTTTCTACTGAGAGTAAAATGGTGACTCAGAATACAACCCCTTTCCCAAAACTACATGCCCTGTGGTTAGTGCTAAAGCTACTAAGGGGGCACTTGGTGACCGTGGTGACAGAACAAAGGGCAGATTTACCAGCCTTCCAGGAAGCACTGCTGGGGTGGGGCACTCCTGCTGTTCCTGATTAAGAAGGTTATTTTCAAATGCCACTGAATTGTGCAACATACCGAAATGCAGCAAAGGTTGCAGGAGCTGTCATTTACTGAGCTTGCACTGTAGCACTACCTGAGCAAAGCTAAAGGAAGGTAGAGGAACAGAACCCGTATGGTGGGCTCAAACTGGGCATTACAATGAAATAGGAGCCACAAATCCTGTGGGAAGTTTGTGAATTTAGGGACTACAACTATAAAAAATGTACCTTATAAGGGCATTTATCACTTTCCATTCAAATACCAAGCTCCAGCATAACATCGCCTGACGACAGTATTAGGCACTACACCTTCATCTAGCTCAGTGGTAGAAAACCTGTTGAAAGGAATTTTATGAAGATTTTAGAGCTTTCAGTTGGGTGTGGTGGTGCATGCCTGTAATCCCAGCATTCTGGGAAGCTGAGGCAGGAGGATTACAAGTTTGAGCCCATCCTGGGTAACTTACTGATTTAGTAAGACCCTGTTTCAAAATAAAATAAGTAAAAAAACCTGAAGGTGTAGCCCAGTGCAAAGGTCCTAGGGTCAATTCCCTGTACTGCATGTATGGGTGGGCATGGGGTGGGGAGAAGTGGGTCAATAACAGAGCTTTTGTTACAGAAACTAAATAATTTCTCATGGAAATTATAAAGCATGCTATAACAAAAGTGCACAATGTATTACCTTAAATATCAGGCTTTGTTTTTGGCTCCAGGCCCTGATCAATTGGGTCAGGAGACAGGGCTCCATGAGTGGAAGCAGATGCCTGGAGCTTCTTCAGAAATAGCTGAAAATAGACCCGATGCTGTGAGTCTGGGTGGAAGTTGAAATATCTCAATAATAATGGCCAAAAGTCCTGCCCCACATGTCTAAAATCAAGAAGAACTGGAAAGAGCCTTAAAAAAAGCCACCCAAACACACTCATTTACAAAAAAAAAAAAAAGAAAAAAGGAGTAAGGGATTGAGTTTCAAGCCCTTAAAACTTTGCATTGGAGTTTTACTCCAAGTTCTACAAATCCATTCTTTCAGTCCTTTCCAATTCAGCAAAGAACGACTTCAGACCCAAACTATGAGGATTCACACCCAACCCCTCCCCTTGCTAGTGGTGAGGTCCTAGTCAAGTTATTTAAACTAATTTTCAGTTAGTTTTAAAATTTTAAATCTGTAAAGTAATGATACCTAAATTGTAGAAGACTACATGGGCACCTTTCTTTGAATGCAGAACAATTGCTGCAACATTAGTTAAATCAAGTCTTATTTCCATATACTGATATGTACAGAGCTGGCTATGGTATTTTTTTTTTCTCTTCAATTGGCTCTAAGCATTGCAAATAAGGCCAGCTGAGGTACTGGTATGTAATCTCTAAAGCTATCAGACAGTCTCCTGTGTCCTCGCATAGTGCTCTCTGTAAAAGACATGAGCACAGTGGGATGGCAGAGCCAGTCAGTTCCAGGAATGTCAACTGGGTATAAGCCTCAAAATAGAGGCTATGAGTCCCCAGGGCACAAAAGTTTACACATCAGAAACTGAAGCAACAGCCTCCAAAAACAATTCAATTGCTACCTTAATTGAACTATGCAGATTGATCCTTCTGCATGTCATTCTCCCTGCATATTGCAAAGATGCTTTTCTCTCCACCTGACTAGCCAGCTCATTACTCGCCACCCTCATCATCAAACCACCCCCTTCTTCACAAGATAAATTCTGGGAGAGGCCTTGGATCATGGCCTTTGTCTGCATATCCTCTCTTGGATTGGGCTTAGGGCCACTTTGGCTGCCCTTGGAATATGTCTTGGTGTCTTTACTCTTACTGTGGGTTGCATCAGAGACGGTAGATTGGTATTAACTTGACAGGGTTCAAATAACATCTCAATGGGATTGCAAATATAACTTTTTGGATTGTGAAGAAGACTGGAAAAGGGATTACAATACTTGGACTATAGTATTCAATTTGGGATTACAATACTAAATGTACAGTGTTCTTGTGAAGTGTAAATGAGTAATTGTAGAGAAAGTGCTTATTGGACATAGAATTATTCTTCGTAAGAGTTAGCAAATACAGACTTTCCTTACTTAATGAGTGAGTTCTGCTTCTGCCAACTAGGTTTTAAATGAATTGGTTGCTAAATGTGAACTGGATATAGCATGCACAATATTCAGAATAAAGCAATGGTCAAAGGAGACTCCAACTTAATGACTTTGCTTTTATTTGAATAACCCATACATGTAGTACTATATGGTAAAATAGAACATAAAGCTATGGTACTGTACTATACAGTACAATCAGCAAAATTACAGTTCTGTGCTGTAGAAGAAGTCACCCTAAGTCCTTACTGCTACTCATGTTCCTGTGTCATGAGTCTGAATGTGGGTCGTAAGTCCAAGGGGCAGGTCGTAAGTACAAACAGGTAGATTGTTAGCCAAGGAATATCTGTATTATCTTTAATATTGTTGCTAATTATGGGAGCATGAAGAGAAAAATGATGATGCTTTGTGAGATCGAAGATGGTGGGCTCTGAAGCAGCAGGCTTGATTCTGGGAATGCACTAGCTTTCCACAAAGAATGCTGCTTTGTTAAGGGTCGTGCTGGGTTTTGTTGAGAGATTAGGGATGGAGATGAGGCACCTCTCAGCAGAGGTCATGAAAGCTGCCAGAATTGACAGACTTTTACATTAGTTATGTTGATTGTGGTAATCACTTCACAATGACTGTATATCAAAACAACCTGCTGCATATCTCAAATACCCTATATGTATATCTACCTATGTCTATCTCTATATCTATATAAATTCTACCACAGTAAATCTTGGGTGAAAAGATGGCATTTTGTCAACCACATTACATTTATGCGTGTTGAAGATCTATTTTTGTGACATTTGAGCAACAATTATCATAATCTAATATTTCATCATGTGACAGTTATCACTCAAGTGTTTGTTATCAGATAAACAATCCTTGGTGTGAGGAAATCAGTGTATTTGAAAAATCTTGAGCTATGAAGATTTTTTTACAAAGAAGTCTAAACTTTTGCCAGATTATACTAGGCTGTTAATTTGTCTTTTTTTTTTTTCTGGTACTGGGGATCAAACTCATGACCTTGCACTTGCCTGGCAGGTGCTTATGCCACTGAGCTAAATCCCCAGCCCACTAGGCTTTTAATTTAAAAGTCAGCACTCTGAAATATTGGCACTTTATCAAAACCCATTAAAATAGTTGTGAAGCTTTTAATTTTTAGTATTTTGTTAGAGTTTAATATTATGATTACCATCATAATATTGGCACTTTATCAAAACCCATTAAAATAGTTGTGAAGCTTTTAATTTTTAGTATTTTGTTAGAATTTAATATTATGATTACCATCATCTCTTAAAAGTTAAATACAAGACATTCATAAATTAAAAAAAAGAAAAAAGAATCTATGAGCCCCTTGAACCTAATTTCCTTGCTTTCTGTCAACTAAATGTCTGGCTATGAGTGCATCTCATAGGTACAGGTTGTGTGTTGCCTTTATGGTGTAACATAGTGGCTCTCAAGCATCTTCAGAAAATAACTGAGACTTCTTGGCACTTGGCTTCTCAGCCAGCTTCATGTCTCATACAGAGAGTCTGTGTCACCAAGCAAGCCACAGAGAAGGTGCTCAGATGCCCTCAGTGGCAGACTCATTCTCCCAGCTTACCTCCCAAACCAGGAGATTCCCACTCAATGAATCTGTCCATAACTTTACAATCAGTTGCATACATGAAACTTACTTTAATTTCAGCTGCTAGGTAGGCATTGTGTTATTTTGTAAGCAGAACACTTTCTACCATTTTTGCCTTTATTTTTCCCCTTATCTAAGAAATCATGGTGAGGAAAAAGGAAAATGTTATTTGGAATTATATTTGGGAGACACCATACCTGGTGCTTTCAGCAGGACAACTAATAATTCCCCCTGTCAAATGCTCACTCAACTCTATCTTTTTATGTTTTGGTTTGGTTTGGTTTGGTTTACATGCAGCAATCTTAAGTGTCTTTCCTCAAAATTTCCACCAAGAGAATGCCAGCTCATTCAAAATTCAGGAGTTCCTCTGTGCTTTCCTGCCTCATCACTCATTCTTGTGTTAATTATTATGCCAGTCATTAAGTTACTTCTCAACCAGAAGTGCACTCTTCACTGCCCAGATCGTGACTGCTGTAAGTGGTACACCAGTTCATGAACACTTTTGCTTGTGAACAGTTTGGTTTGCAAGCACAAGCATTTGGCAAATTTGTGTTTCTGTTTGCAAATTCTACATGGGTTCACAAACATGACCATGGTCATCTTTCCTGCACAAATACAAATATGGCCATCTTTGCAAAACTGTGGAACAAATTAAGTTTGTGAACTGAGGCACCACTTAGCTGAAACCTACCACTCCTGCTGTGTCTTTTTTTTTTTTTTTTTTTTTTTTGGTACTGGGAATCAAACTCAGGACCTTGTGCTTGCCAGGTAGACGCTGTGCTGCTGAGCTATATCCCTGGCCCCACTACTACGTTTTTTGCCACCCGGAGCAATGCTCATTTTTGCCAACAGAGGGCGCTAAGGAGGTATGAAAAGTGGAGGGGCTCTTTGTCTTGTTCCCTGTGTGTGTCTTCCCTTTGGAGTATTTAGGCAATGAACAGGATACCAAATAAGCTGCAACACCAATGGGCAGGTTTTGTCCCAGGGTGTTTTCATGCTGTCCAGTTCAGCCAGACACACTTCAGGGCCATGTCTGCCTCCAAGGGGCTCACAGCCTGTCCTTCTCAGGTGAGGACCAACTCAGGCTTCAGGGCAGTGAATGCTCCCTAGGTCTTCTCCTATATTGTGTAGCAGTCTCTTAACTTCCATAGCTCCTTCAGGTATTAATAATTCCTTATGTTTAAGTTTTTTTCTGCTAAGATCACTGTGTGTCTTCTGTCTCTGGCCTGGACCCTGGCTGACCCATGTCTTGTCCACTGACTCCTGTAGCATCCTGGCCCTGCTCCCAGATGGTGCTCATGAAATGGTCTGTAAGCCCCTGGGCATGCCTTGTGTCCCTACCAACCCTTGAAACAGCTGGTGTCTCCTTCTCCTCCAGGTGGCCCTAACCCTTTAGCACACTGCCTTCCTCACCCCCAAAAGACCAGCCACTGTGTTGTCCAGCAATGACTTTCCACACACTCAGCTTGATTCTCTGTGGGGACCTTAACAAGAATCAGAGGAAGAAGGGATGGGAGGCATTTAGTTCTCTGTTCATTCTCTGTGAAGGACGTTGGCAGACTGGTTCCTTCATTGCTTCTTGACAAGAACTTCTTCCAACCTGTGGTAGTCATTTCCTTCCTTTACAACAGAGAACCAGTGCCCCTGCTGCTGTGCCCAGGTTACCCCATTGTCCTTTGGGGACTCCAAGACTCTGGCTGATGCCTGTGTGGAAACAGTCCATTCGTAAATGCACCTTCCATTTAGTCCAACTCGAGGTTTCTCTTTTCTTTGATTCTGATCTATATCCTGGGTCTCTAACCACTCACTGAAAAACAAAAACAAAAACAAAAACAGAAAAACCTCAACTGTTTGTCATGTTCCAGACAGTATTACTCCAATTACTCATTATCCTGAGGGTGGTTGAGTCAGGGTGGGACCAGTATTTTTTGACCTAGTTCAGTGCCAGAGTAGAGCCAGAACTGTTTTGAATGTATGAAGATATTCATCTTTTCAAGGGTACACCATGCAAACTTTGGGAAACTGTTGCAGAAGACAGGAGGAAAAGAAGGAAGAAATAAAAGGAAGAACTGAACAGCATGGGACAGAACAGAACAATAACCACAAAGAAACTAGAAACTACATTTACACTCATATAAAAAATAAAGGAGAGGGAAAAGAAAAAAAAGTCCACTGCCAGGTTTGTCTCTGTTGTCACTGGTAGAAAATGTGTGGAGACAGTCCTGATCCATGTTGATTTATCCTAACAAACCAATGGTAGCTTTATGGTGGGGTGGTGGATAACCTGAGTGGTCCTGTGCCTTTATTTGCCCTGAAGTTTAGTCTGGTTTTTGACTATGAGGCTGGGACCAGACCTGTTCAGCCTGCAGCTGTCAGTGCATCTTCTGCAATCTTGAACTCAGCTGGGAGCCACTAGATGAAGCTGGCAGTTGTTCTGAGTTCCAAGCTCGGTTGTCCCCTCTCCAAGATGGCTCGCAGTCAATTACTCTCTCCCACAGGATGTCCAGTCCCACAGACTCACCACCAGCCAGAGCAGGCCTCCACATCCACAGCTCCCTTTCAATGCTGCACCTCTCTGTGAGGCCTCTGGTGTTGCCAGCAGTCACCGAGTGTCCACAGGTTTGAACCACTCCTCCCATGCAGTGAGTCCTGACTCAGAGAGAAGGGTCTCCCAGCTACCTCCTCTTCTGGTTTCTACTTGAAGAGGATTTAATTCAATAGGACTAAAAAGGGTCAACTAGTAGCCCAATAACCTAGCAAAGGGAATTAGTTAAACAACAGCAACAACAAAATAGAAAATTAACATTAAATTTTTGAAACAGGGGGAAAAGCCTGGGAAAACACTTAAGACAATTAAGATGATTAAAAATGCCTGTTCCTTGTACAATCAAAAGCTGTTAAGAGAGTGCAGTAAAAGCTTATTTTTTTATTGAAATTAAATCAGATAATCAAATATTAAAATGGAAAGTGCCATGCTTAATATCAAGTCCAGGTAAAGATAAAGAAGATAAAATACTGTTTAATAATTTAATATATAGAATTATTATACAATTTATATTGACCCCTTCATTTTCTTTAAGAATATTTGACACAGTCAACCTAATTCTTTAAAACTAGAACATCAGCCCCCACGTTCCTCTGGTGTATTCTTTCTACTTTTCCTTTTGCTATAGTATTTTTTTATTCATTTACTTTCAAGTAGGATCTTCAGGATAACCAAGTCACTTATTTCTTATGTTCCTAAGCTAAGGAAGTGTTAGAATTTTGTGGTAGAATTATTTTTTTCTTGTTTCCACACTGAGTGATGAAGAATAGAGGCAACAAAAGATAGCTATAAAAGAAGCCAGCGTTTCTCTGTGATGCAGGCCTTCAGAGAGGAGTGAGTGACTTGGTTTGGATGGTCAGGAAAAGCATTGAATCCACAATCCACCACTCGCCCCCACCCTGTGTCCCCTTTCCTTTCAGAGGAACATACTTTGGTCACAGTTCCCATCTTCTGAATATGTGTCACCTCATCCCCCCTTGCTGTGACCTCACAGAGTTTCGCAGTTGGGTTGCTGAATGCCTTGAGGGAGCCCAGACATCTTCCAAGCTTCTTCCTCTTCAGACCTTCACTCCTTCTCAGCCGCTCCTGCAGGTTCTGGGTCAACAGTAATTTCTCCTCAACACCCATTTTCCTCCTCCATCTATTTCGATATTGTTCTGCATCCTTTATTTTCTCTTGGGAGCTTCCCACTTTTTTACTTTGATGAATAATGCATTTTCTTTGCATTGCTTAAGTCCTTGAAGATGTTCCTTTATTTTTCTTTAACAACATACATTCCATACTTAACGAGGGAAATAAACTCAGCTCATTCTAAGAGTTACTCTAGTGTTTGTCTTTTTGTTTTATGGAAACTTGCTCTTCTTTTTGGTTTTCTTCCGGATAACAGGTCTTAATGCATGTGATGGTGCAATTGTCACCACCCTGGGCAGCCCAAAGCAGCCCACTGGGTCTTTGCAGACCCAGTATGAGTAACTCTTTGCAGACCCAGGATG